>JAGDQP010023385.1:2658-29239 GCA_022664845.1 Lepisma saccharinum
GAATTTTAAACCTAGCTTGTATATATTACTCATATTTATACGCTGATAATATTTGTAAATATTCAAAGGAAGATATCTGAGTTGTTAATAATGTACTATCTCAACAATAGTGTTAATACTGAATAAGATCATAATAGAACTGAGTCCGTGTGTGTACAAAGTAACAAGTAGACTAACTCAGCTTCTCCAATTCGTGGACGTTCGAAAAGTATTTATCAAGAAAACCTGAATAATTTCTGAAAATATAAATTAGACTGTTCACCTGAATATTGCTTCGCAAACAATCCACACATGCATAAAATGTGATATGAGTAAAATAATATACTTTGCATCATATCATTTGTAACCCCAGACATGTTTCAAAATGTAATGTTATTTCAATATTATTTATCCCATTTTGTAACAATATCGCTAGGCGTACCTTACACTGCTGTAATGTCAACTTGAAAACAAACAGCAACAAATAACAATGTTAAGCCGTCCTTAAATAAGAAAATAATGAAGCTTCTAATAAATGCTTTTCATATCACCTTACTTTCGCTATTCATTCACTATATTCAGGATTCCAAATACTTTGTTACATTTATGTATATGTATTTTCTTTCAAAAATGTTTTGCTCCTTTCATGAACATCTGCAAAGATAAAAAGAAGGAAAAGACTTAATCATCGCTTTTGCTGTGGGAATACAGTTGTTTAACTGCATTCTTTGTTTTGTCGCTTCCTTATTTACCACACTAATTGAAAACTTTCTGAAAAATTATAAAATACTCACGGGAATATGAATTTTCTTGAAAGAGAAATATTTCAATATCTCAAACATAATATTTCAACCACCTTGCGAGACTATATTATATTGACTGAGTTATTTCAAAAGCTTGAAAATATTCCACAAGATAGTCCGCATTGCTACTGATATGTATGAACATAAAAAAACAAACCTTAAAATATTTTTTTATGCATCTGATTTATGTGGATCACTTTTAAAACACAATATAAGAATACTATTGAAAATATGAGCTGAAGTAACATCGTAATTTATACATTAATTGAATGAAAACTAAATAGAATCCGAGCATTATACTGCTCACAAATTACAACTGCCGTCAATTTAAGGAAGTATAAAACACACTTTCTCTTTGTTCGGCCCTTGAATGTACGCGAGAAGCACTACAAAAAATTCTAGTACATCAGGAGCATGTACTGGTGTCAATTCCGATCTCACGTGGATACATTGAACGTAGTTGATTTATGGTCTTTATCCAAATATGACTCAGGTCAGGATGGAGTAGAGGAAAGGATCTAGTAGGAGATGGCAAGGACCTAAGCTGAACGTCAGGATAGGCGATCACTGGTATCGAACTCAGCACCTCCCGAATCGGAAGCCAACTCTCTATCAACCGAGATACGGCTGTTGATAGTACAAATTGAACGTAGTGGTTCGAAAATCACTGAAAATTTTATGTGTAATTTGGACGTTAACCAGAAGTTCGTCCGATGGGAGACAATAGTGAATCAGCATCGATTCATCTTGCCCAGGGGGTGGGAGCTCAATCCTACTATACTTATTGCAACACACTTAGACCTCGTTTTCTAGATAAGACACAAAAGGATATAATTTTGCGTACAATTTTAGCATATTTCAATGACTATTTGCACCTGTCTTGCACTTATGAAACAGCTCAAGTCGAAGAACAACATTCAATGGTGACTGGTGACCTGCGGCAGAGAACACCATTAATTCATCTTAAAAATGCAACTAAAGACAGCATTGTTCCTACAGCGATGGTCGAGAGAAGGATTTAAATAGAACCGACTATAGCGGTCGGCTATTGCATTCTTAACAAATATATCATCACAAATATTTCAATCCTTTGTGTGGTCTGTCTGTTTACCAGTGGACTGGTCTCAAAGCTCGAAACTGTCAGAGCTTTCTAACTTCTTTTATTATTCCTTCCCCTGTCGCTTTCACGGAAGTGAAAAGAAATGCAAAACAATAGCTTTTCAAGTAAAGCGAAGCTTTTCCTTTGGCCAAAATTGCTACCAAACAACTTTCACCCCAATAATTTTCTCAGACCTTGAATTGAAACTTAGTAGTGCATGAGGGGCGGGATTGTAAATGAACCTTGGAGCTTTTCTCGTTTTCGTAAAACTTGGTTTAATTTGTATAGGTCATTCTAGTAACTTTAAGTTTCGGTCCGTCTCAATGGCGTGCAATGCTGTTACAATCCACAAACGTCCACGCCGCAGGCTGGATTCCAACCAGTGACCTATTAATTAGGTCGGTTTTCTTTTCTCGTGTATATTGTATTGGATTGGCAATGGAGGTACGTAGATTCGAACCCACGGCCAACCATCAGGCCAGACATAAATCTTACGGGGGGCTGGGCAAAATTTACGGGGGCTAGTCAATATATCAAACATATTCTTTAACGGAAGGATTATAATATAAAAAATGCATGGTTACATAACAACCAGGGACAAATTACATAGATTTCAGTGAATTTGCTGTACTTTTTTTCAGTAAAAGAGACTCATTACCCGGTTAGATGTCAGGGATTACGTTTACCATCTGTGCTCATACGGAAAATCGTCTTATTCGCGTTTATTTCAGCCCACATCTACTCCAGAGAATGTCTGGGAATACCCTACTTCCTTTGGGCATTTCTTGCGCATCCATTACGTAATTTTCGAATATGCAGGTTGGATAGAGCAGGTCTCAAGTCTTTGAGAGTGCCATGCAGTCTCAGTTCTACTCTTCCTGATATGGAACTATCAAGCTTTAGAGTTCATTTTCCCACACTTTCGGAACCCTATAGCGACGAAACAAAGCATTTGAGAATCCTCGATGGTCTATACTTTTTTCTCTTAATTTTCATATCAGGAATTTCGTAGGTATGTCGGTGTTCTTTTAAAACACTCTGTATATATATAGTACATTGCCTCGCCGCAAATATCGCACATAGCTTTCGCCGATATGGCATGATTACGGAGAAAGTAACAGAGAAAGGGCTAAAAATATCAGACCTGGTTTAACCCAGGCTCGTCACCAATCAAAATATTTTGAATGGTCACCAGTCCTGGTAGTTGAGGGATCAATTGCTTAATCTGATTAAGCATATGAGTCAATATATTACGCAAAATTATCACGATATTATTTAGAATTGATCTATAAGCATAGCATTATTATTTCCAGAAATTTAAGATAGCTAAAATTTGGAATAAACTATTTCTCTATTTAAATCGAGACAACCAGAGCAGTGTCGGTTTCGATACTAGCCTAACGTTTCGTTTGCCAAACCAAAATGTGATTTAACCTACTTCTTATAGTGTGATCATTGGAGAATTGGAATTCAATCAGCATTTCCTTTCACTCTGTGTAGGAAGATTGTTATATTTGGGCTGATTTGTTAGCATGTTCAGTGGAAACTACTTGTGTAGCTAAAAGGACTTCGGGGCCCATGAATAATTGTGGAACCCAATAAGCATTTTTGTAAGCTCAGCTGCTTCTAGGCACGATATTTTGGATTCCGCATTGCGGCGTTTGTCCGTCTGGATCTTACAAGCAAAATATTGTATCGATATGAATAAACGAAAGTTTTTTTTATATCTGTGTTATTTTGTTCTTTCATTTCTTTACGAATTTAATCAATGCCTACTTTTGCTATTGGTGGATTTCTTTCCTTTGACAGAGCAGTTTTTGTAGAAAATATCATAAAAAGAGCATTTCATTTTCTCGTGCGTAAGACTTTTGGAAATGTCCTTAACCATGATGTTTTTAAAAATGCATTTGGTTACATTCTATTTCTGTCGTTTTTTGCTAAGCATAGTTATAAATCTGCTACCTTTTTTGTCAACTGTTTTAGCGTTTTGCCTAAGCGGCAGGTCCTTTCAACCAGGTTTATTATTCTCCATTTTTCTATTTCTTCTAGCCATGATTGTACTAAATACACAGATGTCAGTGAAGAATCTTTTTTGCACTATCTGTTTCTGGAAGCAGTATGGAATTTTGTTCTTTTAATTTTAATTTTCCTAAAGTTTTTTTGTGTATTTTTTTGTAAGGAGTTGAACAATCTCCATGGTGCCTAAGATGTTTTTTACGCTTTTATATGTTAAATCATTCCTATATTCTTAGGGGAAGTTTGCTGAGTGGCTGTGGGGGCATCAATTGTTTGTTCCAGTCAGGAATTGGCTTAATGATCCCAGATATTTTCGCCGTGGTAACTGGGCTTTTTATTGAACAAAGAAGTTAAGTCGATGGTGTAGATAGACTGCAAATTTATGGAAGTGAATACTTCAATGTTTATTATTAGAGCATATTCTTATACAAGGTGTACCAGTTAATAATGCGGATTCGGAAGCAAAGAAAACAAGATACGTTGAAGAGAGACATAACAAGTTCTTTGTTCAAAATAATGTCAATCACTAGCTACAGATTGGTTCCATCTTTCTGGTATTCTGTGGATATCGTCCCAATAGAACTTTGCTGGTTTGAAGGCAAACCATTCAGAGACTCACTTTTCCGGTTCTTCGTACGCTGTAATGTGCTGCTTAGACAGCGCGTGTGCCATCAATAGGAATAAATAACTTGAAGGAACAAGATCTGGTGAATACGGCGGGTGGGTTAATACATCCCAGGCAAGATCGTTTAGCGCTCTTTAACTTGTTTTGGGTGTGTGATGATACAAAACAAAATCACTTTGCCGTGTCTTGTGGCCCGTTGCGGTTGTTCGACAATCACGCATGATGCAAATTGATTATTTATAGTCGCTAGCGATCACTATTAACGGTTTTACCGAGTTTTAGAAGTTCATAATACAGCACACACTCCTGATCCCACCAAACACGGATCATAATCATATTTATTGTATCAGAAGTATTATTTTTCATTTCCTTCTTCTGACTCTTTTTCTACACAAGCATAGCACCATCGTCTTCTTGGCGAAGCGATTTGGCTTTGCAGTCGTTGTTGGTGACTGACCCGTATCAACCCATCATTTTGTGCGTTTGGTGCTCTCAAAATACACCCATTTTTCATCGCGAATCACTAGTCGATGCACAAAATGTTCACTTATGACTTTTCTCTTTTCCATTTTTCTTTCGGTCAATCGATGTAGCACCAATTTTTCTTCCTTCAAATTTTTTCTCATCACTTGAAAACGATCGTAAATTATTTGCTGAGCAACGTTTAATCAAAAGCAACTTGCAGAACGATTAAAAGTTGCTCAGCAAATAATTTACGATTATGTGTCGCACGCATCTTCTTCTAATAATGTTTGCATTTGTTGGTCTTTAAACTTTTTCGGTTGACCTGGGCGTTCTTTGTCTTTAACATCGAAATCACCACTTTTAAAGCGTTTAAACCAGCGTTCACACGTATCTTGAGATGGAGCATGTTCACCATAAGGTTCCTGTTGTATACAATAACTTTCAGCAGCAATTTTCTTCAAAATGAAGTAACACTTCCCACAAATACTCTTTTTTGGCACGAACGTCGATAGTGTTAGCGTCAAAATATCTATGATCTTAACACCTTCGTGCCATTTAACTTGTCCGGTTTTGACGCTTGTTATCACTACAAGAAAATATCATACATATCACAACAAATCAAAAGCACTCCACATACCAAGGCCATCTTTTGAAGAATTCCGCATTATTAACCGGTGTATACGGAGAGCATAGTCACTTTTAAATGAAACTAACTTTATTTGACACTGGCAAACATATCTCACTTCTTCTCTAATTTTATTAAAAAAAAAAAAAAATGGTTTGCACCGCACCTGATAGTCTAACAATGCCCTTTTATTATCACAAGACGTTATTTGATTATTTCACCTTTGAATATTATTTTGTAATGTTTCTCGAATAAGATACGTGCAAAATGAATTTGCAAATTTGGAAGGGTCGTCAAGGGCACATTTTCTGAAATTTGCTATGGGAAAGCGTTTCTAAAACTATGTATGAAGTGCTGATGTTTTATTCATAAGAGTTACATTCGCTTCGATAATAATCGAATATGATATACTGTATAAAAGTACAAATTTGTACTAATAATAAGAAAGAGCATCTATAGAAAATTACTAAACTTTTATCAAATGCATGTTTGACCTTTAATTTTTATACTTCTATGCAAAGTACTGGTATTGGGCTACGAAAACTTTAGTGGGAACTAAGCCTTCCTAGCCTCCCTTGGCTACGGGCCTGCCGACCATCCTGACTGAGGTTTTCTAGGGATTTCCTCAGTTTCACAAGGAGACGGAGGTTTTCACCCGGACTAGATTAATATCAATGTTGATATTTTGTTCACTATTAACATGTGTTTGTATGTTGAAGGTTGATATATACTTCCTCAACTTTTTATACATGTTCGGAACTCTAACAAATCGTATGTTGTGCATATTGGATACCGAATATCTCTGGTGGAACAAAATATACAAATTTAATTTCTTCACATGTTGTACATTTATGTCAGAAGAAAATACGGTAAAAAATTGAACCTTGATATTTGAATTTGAAGGGAGCTATAAATTTGGTGCAAGTTGTGGGGTGAATAATACTCGTACCCGATATAGTATGAATATTGGAGATTCTTATATCTGGTGGGAGACCAGATATAAATCTATTTATTTACACGTTATGCCCTTATGTGAAGAGAAACTAAAGTAGAAATTTCAATTTTGATATTTGATTTTGAAAGGAGTTGGGGTGAATAATGCTCGAGTGCGATTTGCTAAGTATTATATTACCACCATAGTGTCCAAGAAAGATATGAATACCGGTACGTAAAGTAGATCCTGAAATATCCTTGTAAGAGAGCTTATTTTACATAATCCAGTGTTCAGTTGGATACATTGCTGCTCCGAATGGTCTTTTTTATTCTATTATGCAACCAAACCTTTGGCGAAACGTTACGACTTTCTATGTTTGTGTGTGAAGCGTTTATACAGCTGTCTACATATATCAGTACTTAAACATTTCAATTATCATTACAGTAGTTCGTAAGTCTGATAGTAATAAAGAATATTTATTTTCAGAACCATTCTTTACACGAGTAACTAAAGCACACACGAGCATTATTCATCTCCAATTTGAAAATCTGTAAGTCCTTCAAACTTAAATATCAAAGTTGAAATATCTACTGTAGTTGCTCCTGACAAAGGTATAACGTGTGAGTAAATTAGATTTTTATATTTTATTCCACCAGAGAAGTTCCAATGCGCATAAAATGCGAATTTTGGGATTTTCAGAAATTCATAAAATATTAAGGAAGAATAAATCAGCCTTCATATTATGTGTATCTTCAATATGCTTTGATACGTAATAGTGTACAAGAAATTAACTTCAATATTCAATCCGTTCTTGGGAAAAAGCTCCCTGAAAACTGGAAATCATTGTAATTCGACAATAACATTTAGATGAAATTTTGTTAAATTCGATTACGCTTTAAGTTTTTCATGCAGAGGACTAAAGTTATGAAGTAGAGGTTATTGCAAAGAATGGTTTTGTTTTAAAATTCTATGGTAAAACAGTCAGCAGATATTACGTTTTCCGTAAAAATCTGCTACCACAAATTGAAGACCTGAATTGCAAAACATTCCAAGTCCACTTTTCTCGTATTTGCTTATTTTCTGTTTGTTGATATCTATGTACCATGGGCTATCCACTTGCATAAATATTACATGATAATCCGACCACAAAAATAATTTCCGCTGAATAGGATAATATACGAACACCTTGAACTGTTTTTCGTTCCTCCTAAAAAAATAATGGTGGACTTGGGTGTTTTGCAATTCAGGTCTTCAGTTGTGATATGCCCCGCAGTACGAAATGGGCACCATTAATCAATCGGTTGGTATAAAAATAAGAGAATACTCATTTTGAACTATTCTTATATGAGGGATATATTATTATTATTATTAAAAGGGGTCGAGCAACGTAGCTGGACGATTTCAGATGCATTATGCTCTAAACCTTGATTGAATAAACGTTGAACTGTTTTGGATAAATACGAAGAATCTAATATTCTTTGGTATTTGTAGAGGTGCCCATATGAGGCCCCGACGACAATTTGTCTGGCTACATCGCTGCAGCAAAATGTATATAACGTTGTAGAATTCGAGGTTCTCCAGAAATAACATCCTCACTTCGCCAATGCTGCAGTACATACAGTGTTGTAGAAGAAGATACAATCGTAAAAAAAAAGTGAAGGTATTCCCTGTGCGATACGCACGCGCCGTTAACGGTGTATAGAATATGAATGTAGCGCTCCACATATTCTCGAGCTACGAAATGAGGTGGGGTGGTCAGTCCCACGCTCGCCCGCCTTTACTTTCCCAAGGTGTCCAAGAGTAAGAAGGACACCTTGGTACTCAATTTGATAGGAGGCTGAGTGCATCTCAGAGCGCCAGGCATAGGAACACTGCGAAAAAGTCTTCAGTGTCCTGGCCAGGATTTGAATCCGACGCGACGCGATACCGCCTGAGCCACGGGGACCTTGGCCCCTCGAGACACAACTGCAAATTAAAAATGTGAACATATCTGTCGTCTTATAAGTAGTATTATGTTAACGACTGTTTTGGTATAGCAGTTTAACCCCTCCTGGTGTCCCCTCCAACTCCACCTAAGTGACGCCTATATCTGCACTGAAACTGATTTACCTCATAAGCAGTTATCGAGTACGAGTTATATAATCTGGTAAGCTGACTAAAGATGTATAATTTGGCAAACTTCTATCATCGTTAACTTAGATGAAATTGTCATTTACAAACAACTAGGCGTCGAAATAATGTTCTGTTTGGTAAACGTAATAATATAATCCGGAAAGAGCGGCCGTAACTGAGTAGGTAGGGCGTTGTTAGAAATCGGAAAATCCTGGAAACGTTTCCAGCGACTGCCCATTTTGACCAAGATTTGCTTTCCTGGGTTTTGCATTAAGCAAATGTCGGGATGGTACCTTCAAAATAGGCCATGGCTGAATTCCTTCCAACAACCTCCCTATACCCTAACCTGGCCCGAGTCAAAGTTATACGAGACCATTAATCGATTATAATGAGGAAAGATTTTACATGACAACACACGAAAGCAATATGCAACCAGCTTCTGCTCAGCATAGCGTGGTAGTTATTGTTTTCGACGTCGATCCAATTGCGATTTACTTAAATTAAGATACCATCTACTTTGGTCTCGAATAGGGGTGCCAACCGTCCCGATTTTGTCGGTATTGCCCCTTCTATTTTAAAACAGTTCCACTGCAACTTTGGCAGGACAGCTAAATGTCCTTGCATATTTATATTTTACTAATTTTACCTACTAGTTATAAAAATATAGTAATAAGAAATTTCGGAATCACTTTGCATTTTTAGGTCAGTCCGTTTTATTTTTCTTGTATTGGTTATACTGTACTCGTATCTTTCATAATACTTAGTCTATATAGCATATGACTCTAAAATGAAGAATAATGATAAAACTGGTTGATAGAAGAGGGAATAAGGTTGATTTGCTTCAGCACCTCTAGACCCCCCTCCTCATGTAGCGCCATCCCTGCTTTAAGATTTTCTGTATCTGAAGTGTCCCGACTTCTCAGGTTTTTAAGTTGGCAACCCTACTTGGCCGACACCTTCCCAGATCCTTTGTCCTTTCCTATCCTGACCTGAACTGTAGATGCCTAAAGGCCATACATAAAATTAAAAAAAAAAATAATCTCGTGATGATCAATATTCATCAAAATATATTAAAAATAATTATAGCTATACTTTCCACTGATGCTTTCTTCTCGTTTCTTATGTCTCTGAAGCCAAAATCCCTTACGAAGTCTTCGGTCAGCAAGAATAATAAGCTTTTCGTTTCCTTTTACCGCTCAACATATTTTCGTTGCTATCCATGTTCTCCATGTAAGTAAAGCGAAGCAACTAAAGAGAGGCAGTGAGGACTAAGATGCTAATCCCGCGGGCCTACCCTTCCCACATCATCGGTTTCAACGCGAGGTCACTTCCTCCCTGCGTAATACTTTTTTCATCCGTCAAGGTGTCCATATTACCATATTTCTTTGCTTAAAAAAGCGTTTTTTTTTAAAAAAAAAAAAATCCTTTTTAATTATTCTATTTCTATATTAAGAGCTTCGCACACCCAATCCTGAAGTGTTCTGCAACCAGTTAGAACCGAACATAATTGCAGGTTAGTATTTATTTTAGGATAAAGAAGTCCATATTAAACAATTATTTTTTAATTAATTACAATTAACTGGATTATTCTGTCGTATATCTAATGACTGAATATTATTTTGTCATTGGAAGTAAGGAAGTTTACAACATTTTAAAGAAATCGGATGATGGGAAGTGATTAAAAATCAATTACAAGATTTATACTAGAGATGAAACATGATTACAGAGTGAGTTAATAAAAAGTGTGTAATTAGTAATATTTGTAGTACAGAGACAATATTACTACTTTTAGGATGCCTCTTGATAGTCACTATCTGAGTAAAACTCTGCAATGTCCCCGTTTTCACCGAGCTGCCATGAATCAACTGCTAGAGCATTGGCTTTATATTCGGGAGTACCAGCAGCCGACCATCTTGACTGAGGGTTTCCAGCGTTTTTTCTCACTCACGCAAGGCAAGTGAGTGGTACCTTCGACTTAGGATTTGGACGACTTCTTCCCGCACCCTAACCTTATTCCGGCCCGAGCCATAGATATCTAAAGGCCATAAACGAATTCAAAGTCAAAATTGTCACAATTCTCATGATCATTATCGACACAACTTGAAACAGAAATATTTTTATCTTGTTACAACAGTTCTTTACTGATTTTACTTTGTCACTTCTAGATACATATTGTTTCCCTGATGCTACATTTCTTCCCCAGGCACTTACATTCAGACGCTTCTTTAAACCTTTTGCTTTGTCCTTAACACACCCTCATTGTCTTCAGTAGGGTTTCTGCCAGGATTTTCAGTTTGCGGAGGTGTAAAGTCAAAATTGGGAGGATGTGAGTGGAGTTTTGCACGGTTTCTATCGATTTTTAACCACAAACATTTTAAAACTGGGAATTTTGTCGAGAATTTGTGGATGACACTTCCCACAGGGTGTTCTGGTGGAATCACTGATCTTCAGAAACTGAAAAATTTGAAATATTACTCATAGTTCTTGAAAAATACTGTAACAACAAACACAGACCGAGTGATAAAAGCAGTCAAATAACTTTAAACGACAGCAACTGAAGTCTATGTCCAAGTAATATCTGATCTGATGACAAAGAGGTAAACCGCCACAGAAAAGAGTTCTATACCAAATAGGCACTTGCAAAGTCCTTCATACTTCGGCTTCTTCTGATCCCAATTTTAAAAATATTGACATAAAATTTAGTTATAATATGGATAAATTGTGGAAGAACACAATAAAGCATTTTACTTAAAAAGGGCACTTCCTCTGGAAAACCTGTCTTGCACCCAGCCTCTTTGGTAGAGCACCAGCCTACAACTGGGAGTCTTCGTTTGTTTCTCGATCATTGCAGCGAGAAGACGTTCTGCACAGTTTTAACGTGCTTGGATACGAGTTCTTTTTGTTTGTTTTTTTCGTGTAAAGGAAATTAATATCTAATACATATATATATATTTGGAACGTTTAGCAAACCTAGCGACTATTCGCGCAGAAGATCATGTGTGAATTTGAAATAGAAATCTTTTAGATGTATTTATATTATTTTCTGTCTTCATTATGTTGCATTATATGTGCAATGTGATACAATGCTTATTACGCAGTAAGTTGTGAGGTGTTAACATGGATTTAGCGTCTTTCTTTTCTTTGTTTGCAAATCTCGCCTCCATATACCGATACTAACTTTTCACATTATCGTCCTAAGTTATGGACTTGAGCAATTATGTATTTAACAATTTTATGTTACACAACAACTGCTTTCATTTTATAAAATATCAATTGTAATTCTTCTACTGTTATACTCTCTGTCGTATGCTTTTACCAACAATGAAAAAGTTGTTGCCAAGAAATATTTCATTTTTCGGAGCAAATTTTGTTTCGAAAGATGTCTTGATTTGTCAGCGAGAGCCTCACCGACCTCCTTGATGTTCTGGCCCTCGTGGTAGAACACCATGTGACGTCAGGAGGTGCTCGTCCGACACTTCAAGATGTCCTCCCCAATTTGGTGCAGCCGGCTGCACCAAACAGGTTGAAGATATTGCATTGGGAGCAACGGCGGGAAGGGGATCACCGCCCCAGAAAATAAACCCCGCTGCAAAGTTATCAAAAGGAGATTTCTTCTCTCAATGCAATGTAGACCAGGGCGGTGAGGGCCTGTTTAATTACAGTACAAGGCATCTATTAGGCCCGGCAAAATCCCAGTAGATGCCTTCCAATATAACTAAATTGTTTGTTTGTTTGTTTCTTTATTTATTTTTCCTCCCCCCCCCCTCTCTCTCTCCCTCTTTCTCTCTATCTAACTGTAGAGCATATAGGACAAATTCACTTTCACATTATCAACTTTATAGTATCCCACAAAATAATTTTTAGTTTGAAAATATACATTATCGCCTTTCTTTTCACTTTTTAATTCTCATGAACAAAACTTCCAAAATATTTGAAGCGGGATCCTCTTGTGCTTTTGTCCTTCAATTTCTATTTTCTATGATTTATTCCTTCCCAATTATCAGTCATTTCGCTATTCTTCACATTTGCTCTTTTCCGTGTCTTCACCGATTGTTCTTTTAACTTTTTTTAAAATTTCTTCTTTCATTTTAAATTGTTTCCAAAATATTTAAAATTACATTTACCAATTACTCTACACAAGCAGCATTTTATCATCTGCAAATCTTATGTATTATTGAAACTTTCTCAAGCAGATTCATATAATTTTAATGTATATTTTCCTGACGGTTCTGTCTGTACGGGAATGTTGTCCAAGGTCTCGGAAAAGACTCGAGTGAGGAGTACCATCCAGACGGTAACTCTCTTTGAGAAGGGGCATGCCAATCCTCGTGCTCTGTTATGACCAGTACATGAGTGCAAGTGAAACTTCGTGGACAAGTAGCATAGTTTTGTACGTAACCTTTTCTAATAAGACTTTTATGCTTCTCTTCAAATTACCGAAGGTTGGTTTCCGAATAGCTCTCGTTGTTACTAAAGTTTATCTATTGAATTACGTGGCGAGGAATTTCAATACCAATTGTATCTATCACAGTGTGAATATACTGTTTCTACAGACTACTTACCAGATTTCCCTCGGTGACTAAGCAAATGCAGGGGTTGTTTATTTGAGACTAAAGTCGTTCTCTCCAAATTCTTATTTAAGAGCAAGAAATCTCATACCGACACACAACAAAATTGTGAGCATGTTGTAACTGAATGATATGACACAAATTTCCCAACATTTGTCTACTTCAGTGGTTCTCAACCTCTTTACGTTCGCGGCACACACTCTAATGTGCAGTTTCGAGTTCTGTAGACCTCTTAGAGGGGTCTTGGCTAGCGCGCGGGGTGAAGTGGGAAGTGCACAAGCAATCAGCGAGAACTAGCCCTTTTACTTCCTACCTCGCATTGGCTATTAAAAGTGTCTTCCCCCCCATGATCACGCTACAACTCCTCCCTCGTGGCTACAGAACTCAGAACTAGAATTTACTTTGTAGTGCGTTCCCGCGGCATACTACATACCAGTTGGCAACAATTTTCGAGACTTGGTCATTCATAACTCAAATCTTTTATTGTAAGGCGTAAACAAAGCAATTTCCCTATAAAATAAATATGTTTAAGCTCATGAATCATTTTCTTGTTCTTTTTTTTTAAAAAGGAAATATATATTATGTAATATATATATATATATATATTACTTGAACTACATTTACCAGCAAAATCACAGTCTCAGAAGCTTTGCGAAACATCTAGCAAATCTGCGACACACCTGTTGAGAACCACTGGGCTTCTTGATACAGAAATAGGCATCCGATAGGACTTCATTAAAGAAAGACTGTATTGTAAATTTTTATCGTATTTGAACTCATCTGCGAAATTAATAGTCAAAGAGTTTGTAAATTTAGACATATCTTTGTAACGAAGTATTATTTAATAAAAAATATTACTGCACTAAGTTTTTAATCTATAATTAACCCAATCAATATTTATTATAGTTTAATATAAGACACATAAAAATCATTGAATGAAATACTAAAGAATAGAAATAAGAACTTGTTTTTAGGTAGATTTCGAAGAAAAAACTACCTATTGAGATCGGTACGATATCTATGTATATACTAAAAAACCGCCCCAGAGGAAGTGGACATGGAAAGACTCAAATAGGAACAAAAACGAAATAAACTACGTTCTATCGAATAACAGGGAAATTCTGCAAGACGTCTCTGTTCTGAGCAGTTTCAAAGTCTCGAGAGATCATAGGATGGTGAGATGTAAGCTGAAACTAAATACTAGACTTGAGAGAAAGAAGCTTATCAGAGGAAGAACGCCAGTTTTAGATCTGGAAAATCTTAGAAAACACAGACAGACATTCGAGATAGAACTAAGCAACAGATTTAGCGCCTTGGAAGAGTTAGAGGATGAAGAAGACATCGATAGCAGAAATAAAATACTGACTGAGATAATAAGAGACACAGCCAAGGAAATAGCAGGCACCAGAAAGAAAAAAGAAAGAAAAATCTCAGAAGAAATTAAAATCTTGATTAAGAAAAGAAGGGAAATGAAAGAAGGAAAATCACATAAAGAGAATTGAGTACATACAACTGAATAAAACAGTAAGGAAGAAAATAAGAGAGGATTTACGAAGATATAACGAAAATCTTGTTAGAAATACAATCGAGGAAAACAAGAGCCTGAAGAATGCCAAACAACAGCTCATTATAGGGAAAAAGCAAATAATTGAAGTTAAGAGACCAGACGGGACCGTAACACGAAATAAGGAAGAAATTATAAACATATTTGAAAATTTCTACAGAGAATTGTACTACTCCGAGGAAGAACTAGGAAATGAAGACTCAGAAGAAAGTGATGTAGAAGTCCCAGACGTAATGAAAGAAGAAGTGGATAAAGTACTTCGAGGGATGAAGAACGGAAAATCGCCACTAAAAGATGGACACACAGCAGAGATGTTTAAAAGGGGGAGGTGAAAAAATGAACGAGGAACTTGCTAAGTTATTCTCCATGTGCCTGAGGAAGAAATACCGTCAACATGGAATAATGCCATTATCATTTTGTTGTACAAGAAAGGGGACAAAGAACGCGTGGAAAACTACAGACCAATTAGTTTACTGTCAGTTCTATACAAAATGTTCACCAAAGTTATTTTGAATCGTATTGAACGAGACTTAGATTTTAACCAGGGAAGGGAACAAGCCGGATTTCGTCGTGGATTTAGTACAATGGACCACATACAAACATTGAATGAAGTTACGGAAAGGACTAATGAATATGAACTTCCACTATGTTTGGGATTCATAGATTTTGAAAAAGCTTTCGATTTGGTCTCCTTGTCAGCAGTACTTAAATCACTTGATCATCAAGGCATTGAAAGTGCATACATCAAGTTACACGGAAAAAAATAAAAGGTTACTAGCAACCCAAAAATGGGTTAATGCAACAGAGTGAGTTGGTAAATATAGAGCCTAATAAGTTCAAGGTTACAGCAACCCAGCTAAAAAGGTTAGATCCAGTGGGTTGGTGTAACTCTCCACGTAGGTTATTTTGAAGGGTTATGATAAACAACTGTACTCAGTTACTTTAACCCACCCCAAAGAAAATTTGTAAAAAAAAAAAAGTTGTAAAATCGTCTGAAAGCAAGTTACTGTTATTATTTACACTACATATAGCTTATTATAGCTATCTTTGTAAAAGAAAAAAATGTGCGCCAGGCTGGGATCGAACCATGGACCTCATCCGTAGCAGTCCGAAGTACTATCAACTACTCCACCGATCAGCTGAAGTTAATGGTCGATAATGCATGTATTTCTTAAGTTACACTACTGTGATATTCATTATACGAATCTCAATGTTTCATATTACACTTTGTCATTAACAGAATATTAATAATAATTTATATAACACTACATTCCTAGATTTAGGGTTGCTAGGTTACCTCCTAAGTTTCACGTTAACGTTTTGGCGTTGGTACAAAGCTTCCATGTGGAAGCCCCTCAGTGTTCAATGACCGCCATCTCGTATACACGAGACTCGGTTCAGCTAACCCTCATTAAGGTTAAAAAATAACTAATTCTCAGAAGATTAAATTTACCTGCACATCAAACAGTTAGCATAACCGAGCAGTGGGTCAATCATGTTGTTTAAATTAACCGTGTTGTTTGTTTATTCCTTCTTGTACCAATCGTGTAGGTAACTTGCTTCCCACGAATGGGTTGTTTTTACCCTGATTTCTGTTAACCTTTTTCAATGGGTTACCATTTACCTACAGAATTAGGTACTTTCATGTCTCGAAAGGGTTGTGATAAATAACCAGTAGGTTATGTGCAACCCTTTTGGTCATTAACCTAGCAAAATCTTGACTTAGTTGAAACTAGTTTCTTTCCGTGTACTGCCAAACATTTACTCGACTGCCACATCTGTCATTAGACTACATCAAGAAAGTGAAAAATTTAAAGTTAGAAAGGGGGTAAGGCAAGGATAATTCAATTTCTCCAAAACTGTTTTGTGCGGTCCTGGAGAGAGTGTTCCAAAATTTAAACTGGGATGAAGTTGGAAGTACGGTAACATTAATGGCGAATATCTTCATCACCTACGGTTCGCTGATGATATAGTCCTGTTTGCTTCAAGTGGAGAAGAACTGCAAACCAGAATGGAAGAGCTGAGTAACGAGAGTTCGAAAATAGGCCTTAAAGTGAACTTAAGTAAAACAAAAGTAATGTACAACCAACATGCTGTAAAGAAGGAAGTGAAGATTAACGGAGAGACAATAGGCATAGTTGATGAGTATGTTTACCTAGGCCAGCTTAAAACATCGAATGCTAAGTCGACTGATGAAATAAATAGAAGATGTAAAATGGCGTGGAGTTCTTTTGGAAGACTACACTTTATTTTCAAAAGCAAACTTCCAATGTGTCTGAAGCGTAAAGTTTATAATCAATGTGTCTTAGCTGTAATGATGTACGGCTTTGAAACTTGGACATTGAATGCGCAAACGACTCAAAGATTGAGAGTAACACAAGGAACAATGGAGAGGTGCTTGCTAGGAATAACCAGGAGGGACAGGAAGACAAATGAATGGATTCGCGCAGAAACAAAGGTATAGGATGTAATCATGACTGCGAAGAAGATGAAGTGGAGATGGGCCGGTCACATAGCTAGACGAACAGATGGAAGGTGGACGATAAATGTACTACAGTGGATTCCTAGAGAAAAGAAACGACCGAGACGACGTCCAGATGTAAGATGGTAGATGATATCAAGTGTTTTTCAGGAGCTACATGGATGAGGATATCAGCAGACCGAGATATGTGGAAAGAAAGGGGGGAGGCCTTCATCCAGCAGTGGTGGATAGAAAACGGCTGAACATTATATATATATATTAACACGCTAGCGGCCATAATTTTGAAGTTATTTGAACCAAATTTTAGTATGTTATTTATAGGCTTAACAGCTCGGCTAAGTTCGTTAATGAGCAAAATCGGTCCAAGGGAGTGGTCGGGGGTTGAAATTTTGAAAAAAATATATATCAGACGCTATGGAGTTTAGAGGGAGTATGAGTAAGCCAACGAAAGATACTTGTACACTGGAAAAATAAGAGACACAACGTTCATCCAAAAAATGGAGGCAGCTCAGCTGCCTCCACTTTTTGGATTAACCTACATTCAGTCAGTTTTCTGGTGAACGTCTTACTCTCTGTAAAATTTCAAAATGCACATATATGTATTTTCCAACGTATTTCATTGAAGTAGAACATTTTTTGAAAGTAGAAAAGGGGATAATGTAATGTTCCTTTAAAATTAAAAAAAAAAGAAAAAAAAGTTCAGGTGATCGGGTTTCGATCCAGGGTCCACTAACAGACTGGTCAGATGCTCTCGCCACTTAGCTAGGAAGGCAGTTGGTGTTTATGACTTTCCGAGTGATATTTGTAGTTTGGATTTTACTGCGGAATTTTAACATGTAGAGTTTACTACGAGGAATGTCTGGAGAAAAAAAGTAGAGATACGTTTGCTACTGTGTAAAGATTTATACCCAACTTAATTCCTTTTTTCGTTATTGCAATCATGTCGTTCTCCCTCCACCAGTCAACTGTTTACTGTTCACGGTGTAAAAGCAACATAAACACTCAAAATGGTGGGGCGTTCAGTGACAAGCAAGTAACTTTACTCCTGCTATTGGATTATAAAATATCCAACCAAAGCTTAAACTTCATCCACAAAAGTACGTAACCTCAAAACGGTCAGTTTAGCGTACACTTCGATCAGAAAATTACCGAATTTTAAGCGTAGAATAAGTTGAACGTTCACCGACAAAGCACTTTGGCCAGTTTCAGCCAATTTTCAGTTAACGTTAATCCATTACAAAGAAAATGTTAAACTTTAAAATGGAGTTAAGGTTACTAATCTTTCCACTAAAGGGCTTACACTATATTCACATTTAAGAGTAAATACAACAAAACGCTAATTTTCGACCTTTGTTTCTCCAGAAAACGGAGTAACTTTCATCCATTTCGTGTTTCCACTTTTTACAGTGTAATACACTACTGTATTTTGAATTAGTGTCTTATTCACCATTTGTAAGTAAGTGTATTATTTTGTGATTCAAGTTGAGTAAGACACCAATCATTATATGAGTAACTAGTGCATTGAGCGCACGCCTCTAGTGCATGGGGTCCTCTGTTCGATCACGGCTCGTGCCATCTAGGTTTTCTCGGGATTCTCCCACTTTCTTCGTTCCACCAATTCTTCCATCATCATGAATTCGGCCTAAGCTAAAGTTGCCTTTAAAAGATTTTATTACCAACAATTATACGTTATTTGGGTTGACTGTTTCTCAGGGTCTTTAATCAACTGTTATACAGAAAATGAGATATTAAATTGCTTCTACCTATCTTCCCTACATGTGTTTGATACAGCGGGGCCACCACGGAAACGTCCCAGAGAGTAAGGAAACGTCCCAGAGAGCAAGGAAGAAGTTTCATCAAAATAAAATAGGTGTTTCCATTGGCACGAACAAATATTTAAATAAAAATACATAATCCAGATATCATCATCATCATCAGCTGTTCTTTGCTGAAAGCGGTAGATCCTTCAAGACAAGATAAGCTCACTCATTTTGCAGTCAATGTTCTTATCAGTTTATTATCCTCTTCTTCTTCAGCTCTTCATTTCAAAGGCTTCCATTTTTCCAACTCTTCCATAGAGTCCACGTTATGGCTGCAGTTAAGATAATCCACACAAAACATATAGTTAGTCTTCCTTTAGATGGCACAGCACATAAGATTTAAACGTTGAGGAAACTGCTAAATGTCCACCTTTTCAGCAATAACTCAACAATATTGGTTAAATCAATGTTTCCAAGTGTATAAAACGTCTAAAAGGCAGACATTTAACGTCTTCGCTCAACATTATATCAACCTGTGCGCTGTTGTGGTACGGATTTGAATGGGAATGAGAACCTCTTCTCTATAAAGTCGATTTAAAAGTAAGAATTACTGTATTAAAAATCTCAACCTTTCCTTTCTCTACAGCTCTGTAACTTTGAACTGAATTGAATTTTGTGTATGACCTCTTTATGGATCTTTCGCTCAGCTTCGAATAGTGTAGGGAAGTTCGAGCAGACGTACTATCCGACAATGGCCTGATGTGACTGAGGAAAGGGTATGGAGAACTCCAGTCAGAACGACCAGCTTTTGGAATCGATCCCATGACCCTCCAAATGCGAAGTCAACACTGTCTATACGAACTGAGCTTCGTTTGAACAATTCCTGTTACTGCGTATAATTTCCATGCTGTGATGACATTTTCATTAAATATTTGCATTCTCTACAAGAAACCCTAAAAACAAACAACCTAGATCGTTTTAGTGTTTTCTTTAAATAAACATCGTGTTTTCGAAAGACGGCGATTCTTTCACTTCATAAACAAGAAGCTCGTCAGATGGCACCACTGTTTCTAAGTGGCTTGTGCTGCTTGTTTTGCGAGTAGCGAAGAAGCAGTAAGCAAAATCCAAGGTTCCTTGAAGGAGAGGTTGCCTGATGCGAGGTAAACAAACGTCACAAGTGACGTCACTGAAGGCCACTATCTCCCTGCGTGCATACATATACAAGTAAAAAATAGTCCCTTTTGCTTACATACGTTCCTTTAAAAAAAACATTTCGGCAGGCCTACAGGCTGAGGTCGATTTCAAAGCGTTTTTGATTGAATTTATTGGGATAAGTGCAGAATAAAAACACTTTAAGTAAATATACTTTTATCATTTTATTTTCATTATAAAATTATAAATACGGTAACTAATTACGCCAATAGGTTAACTAATTACAGTGCAAACTTTTTATTAGAACTGAATGCAGTGATATTCCAATTGAAATTAACAGGCCCAATGAAACCCGCCACCATATATACCCCTAGCGAGATACAAGCGCTATCGAGAAACTAGTTATTGATTTATAGATTAATCTTCAGGAGCTTTTCAACGTTGCCCTACAATACATCGCTTTAAAAATTTCGAATTTCCACTCCCATCCTTACTCGTATCCTCACAACCCTTGAATCGTTGGTGTCACCGTAAACTTCTTAGGGAGTATTATAATTTATGCAGACATAGTTTCCATATAAACTCCATGGCTGATATACTTCTTTTCAAAGTTTTCAACCCCCTCCCCCGGCCACCCTCTTGGGCCGATTTATCTCATTAACGAGCTTAGCCGAGCTATTAAGCCCAGAAACAACACAATAAAATTTGGTTCAAATATCTTCAAAATTAAGGCCGCTAGCGTGTAAGTATATATATATATATATATATAATACCGATCTCAATAGATAGATTTTTCTTCGAAATCTACCTAAAAGAGATACAGAGACACAATAACATAGAAAACCAGATAAACTTTTACACAGAACTCGTTTGTAATTCTGAGAAAAGTTAGAGAAATATATCCAAACTCAGATAGTTATGTATTTTCATTAATCTTCAGATTACCAAAGGAAAATACAAATTAACATATCAAGTAACTAACTCTATGGCAGAAATAAATAAATAATTGTTTTGACTGTCAGGGCCCCCGGAAAGTCCCGTCTACTTGCGATCTCCGCATGCACATGCTATATGCAACTAAAGCATCTGTCGCAGATGTGGATGCTACGATTTCTATCTTTTGGAGACACTTATCGTAAATCGGAATGTGTATAGGAGAGGAAAGAAGGTGAAACAAGAAGATAGAGGAACGCGAGAAGAGTTTTCTGGAAGAGGGCAAAAACCAGAATATGCATTACTGTATACTCTGTAAAAATCCCTGTATCGGTTCAATCCACTGTACCTGGTAAACCACACGTACAAAAAGGGTGGAGAAACTTAGATAAAGTCTGTAATATATCTCACACACATACACACAACCCTCACGCATGTATACCTACAAGGTCATCTGCTGATTCACCTGAGAAGAAACTTTGAAGCTGTTTGACTAATGCTCTGTAGTTGCTTGTAGTTCAATGTAAATTCATCTGTTCGTCAGTCAGAACCCACCACCATTTTGTAAGATATCATTCATACATTCGGTTTGTATACGTTGACCTTAGTCCTAGTTTCCATTCATTCCAACAATTACATTTGACTTACACTATTTTTTTAAGTCTTTGTTTTAGATATAAAAATAATTTCTTTAATTGTTTCCCAGTAAGAATTTAGTGCAAGCAGCTAGTTAGTTAGGTTGAATTTTGGTGTTTGGATTGCTATTTCTCAGTGACTGTTCTGAGTTTTGATACGTTAAGTGATTATAATAACTTTTGGCCTAATGAAGTTATGTGATTTGCTTGTTTTATTTAATTCTACTTACTGACTTGTTGAGTTTACTAAAGTGACTATTTTAGAATTTAATAGGATGCTATCACCAGGTATTAAAGAACTTAGTTAGTTATTGATTTTCTTTTTTTGTTTTTATTTTTGTGCATTGGGGTACAATGCATGGAGTGGACTTTTATGTTTGTAATGATTGTGAACAGGATACGAGTCTAGTCCCATGACGAGATTGTTTCCTGCATTGTTCACGTTTTCATAAAAGGTCGTTGTTAGATCTTTCATGTGATTTAGAATCATGTCTATTTTTAATCTGTTGTGTAGATCTGTCATCCGTGTGTACCATGGAGACATTTAGTTATTAGTTTGAATACTCGGTTTTGAAAGATCTGTATTTTTTTCATATGGATCTTCGCGGCGAATGTCCATGTCGGCGCAGCATAGGTAATTGGCAGTATAAGCATTTTGTAGAGGATGACCTTACTCTGAAGGTACAACCGCTCAGACACAAGGAGCTTGTTGAGTTGTGCCAGTCTGCCACTTACCTTTCCGATTTGTGTTCTAATATGTCTGCCGAAGTAACTGGCGGTCGAGGAGCAATCCAAGATGTCTTACTTCTAGCTTGAATGGAATGTTCATATTATTGAGTTTAATATCAGGAATCGGGGTTGAACGTCTTGGGCGTTTTTTGGTAAAAATGACAGCCTTACATTTTGTGACATCGACTTTAATTTTCCACTTGGACCAGTCTTGTAGTAGGTCCATGTGTCTTTGGATGTATACTGTTGTTTGCTTCAATTAAGTAGAGGAGGCATAAACGACAGTGTCATCAGCATATAGGGTTATGTTTGTATCTTGCTATTTAGGTATATCGTTTACATATATTGAGAAAAGAAATGGTTCTAGGAGAGATCCTTGAGGGACCCCTGCTCCGATCTGCCGGGTTGAAGATTTTTGTCTTCAACCTGGACAAAGAAGGATCTCGGAACTCGCCAGTTCATCACCGCAGTAACAAACGTTCGTCATAGGATTTTATCCTGAGTATGATCAAGTAAGTTTTCATCATGAGCATCTGCTTTTCGAAGATCCCTTTTAAGAGGGTTCCTCGCTTCAGTCACCCCATTTTTAACATTTTTCAAAATATTTCAAAAACTAAGAGTACTATCAAAAATATAAATTCATAGCGCACTACAACTTACAAATTACTATGAAATGCAATGGACAGCGATCTCGAAATCTTGTCGATTGATGACGTCATAATCTTTGAAAACGTATCACTCGTCAATGGACACGATCTCAGAAACGCTGTCCATTGCATTTCATAGTAATTTGTAAATTCTAGTGCCCTATGAATTTATATAGTTTTCTTACTTTTTGAAATATTTTGAAAAATGGTAAAATTGGAGGGTTGGAGCGAGGAGCCCTCTTAATATTGACCTTTCAATAATCTTCCCGGCCTTTTCCCCTCCGATAGAATATAATCTTCGTTTTCCCCATCCAAGCTACATGGCTTGCCCATCTTAGCAGTAATGATTTCATTATCCTTATAATATCGGATTAATCATACAGTCTGTGGAGTTCTCCATTCTCCGGTCAGGCCGTCCCGTTCTCAAAACTTTATTTTCAAACACACATCATTTCTGTTCAACTTCCAGGGTTGTACTCCAACTTTAACCATCATAAAGTATTACCAGCAGAATAACCGTTGTGCATATTTTCAATTTCAGCTTTCTTGATATTAATCGCGAGGTTAGGAGTTTCTGGACTGAAGAGAAACACACGTTTCCCAATGCTAATAAGCCTTTTTATTTCTTCCCTGACTTCCTTCTTGTTTGGTCCATATGCTCCCAAGTATTTAAATTTATTTACTTTCCCTATGATCTTATTCTTAATTATTATGTCTCTCTCCTTCATCATGTGCGTTTCTGTTTGTTATCGTGTATTTCGTTTTCTCTACATTCACATTATTGATATACGTAACATTAGAAACAAGTAAGACGGAACCCAGTCGGGGGAGTGTACATTTATTATGTTAAGGGAATCTAGATCTTGTGACAAGCTCAAACAGTATTAATTACAACAAATCGTGATACATAGCTACCGCCATGCTTCAGCAGCGAGCATCATATTGGGGTGATCAATGTTCTATTGGAAACATTGCGTTGAGACCTATTCAACGACATCTTTACAACCTGCGTAGGCCTAGTTGTTCCTTAGTTAAAAATTGTTCCCTTATCTTTGACACCGCTCTTACAATGTCTGTAATCTATACAGGTTTCAGTCCGTCTGGCCTAGTCCTTTACCATGATACCTCAACCACTTCCCTCACCCTCGTATTTCCTGAGTTGAAAGTTGTCGACAGACAGACGGACAGAGCGGTTCTATAAGGCTTCACATCACTTGCTGCTGAAGTCTAAAAATGAAAGAATTCACGTTTCTCAGTATGTCATCGCCATCACTATTCTGCCAAACCGATAGGTCCTTCAAGCAAGTTTATCAATTTTCATTGCATGAAAACAAGCGAGTTGCGATAAGTTCATTTTTTTTGGCACCAAAGAGCAGTTATTGGAAATCAGCAGAGTCACCTACCGTTAGGTTTGAGAACTTGCTGACCAGTTTTCAGACAAACAGATATATAATTATTTTTAGTTAGAAATTAACACGTTACATCGACTAACTTCTTCTTTCTCTTTTCCTTTTAACCATGGATTCCAAATGCATTTACATGTACAGAATCACTTTATAACAATGTCTTAACGAGTTTCTTTTTCTCCCTTCTATTGCCTCAAGAATTGTTTGTCTCTCACCTATATTGCCTTGAATAGAATAAACACAATTTGTCACCAGTGAACTTTGAAGCGCATAGTTATTTGAAACAAAGACAATAAGTAATTATGTTAGATAATAATACTTACATATTAGTATCTCTCATACAATCGGTAACGACACGGTAACGATGGGGTTCTCTCGTTTCCTCCTACTTTCTTCATTTAACCAATACTTGCATCATCATCCATCCGACCTAAAAAAAAGTTGCCTAAAGGCCTTACGATTAATTTCAAATTCAAATTTCTGGATAAAACGAGGTAAATCTGCAAGCCAACAAATATAAACCATATTTCAATATATTTATTTTAAGATAAGAAAAGTTAATAATGGACATAGGTCAAATCGTTTTAAATAAATATGCCAAATAAATTTAGCTCCTAAAATGTCTAATATTACAAAATAATCTTTAATCCAGTTGTTTTAGAATCTATAACATTAAAGAATAGGTATTTTGCATAATATCTGGACTCTAATCATCACATAATAAATCTTGTATATTATCATATATTTTATACTTAAGGGAGAATTTCGCAAAATATATCTTTTATTTTATTTATTTAACAATCTCTAGATGCAGTCAAATTGGAGCGATTTTACAATGTATATTAATAACAATAACAGCAGGGAGAAGGATTCTGGAAGGAATCAGGCTTAACCTTATTTAAGGTACCATACGAACATTTGCTTGGCGAAGGGAAACTAGGGAAAACTTAATTCAGGATCGCCGGCACCGGGAATCGAACCTGGGTCTTCCCGAATACAAGGGAGAGCACTCTACCGACTGCTCTATCTCTTCGGCGAGCATTTTTTAATTTTAGGTCCCTTTTTTTTAGAGATCTTATAATTTCGTTTTGTCAGTCTGTAACTTTCAACTCGAGAACTACTAAGTTACGAAAATGGTTGAGGCACCGTTGGAAAGGTCTCGCCGAGACGAGGTCAAAGCTACATAGATCATGTCTCTACCCATCGACAAATTTCAACACAGGAATTACTAATGCAGAAACTACTAAGGTTACGAAGTAAGTTGAGGTGTCGTTCGAATGCTCTCGGTGACACGAAGCCGCATAGATCAGGGCTGTCTGTCCATACATCAATAAATTGCAACTCAGGAACTATTAGAACTACGAAGGTGGTTGATATGTCGTTGGAAAGGTCTCGGTCAGACGAGGTCAAATCCACACATCAGTCGACAAACTTCAACTCAGAAACTAATAGGGCTACAAAAGTGGTTACCATATTATTGAGGACGCTCCGAGCCTAGCGGAGCCGGAGAATAGTAGCGCTCACTTGTTTAATAGTTAACAAATCATTGACGTCTTTTCAGACAATAATAACAATTAATAAATCATAAATCTAAAATGGTAATGCAAATCAAAGATTCAAGACATTAAGAAGTCAAACATCTTGTTTTGCAATTTAAAAATGAATAATAACTTATATAAATGACATTCCAATATTAGTAGTTACATCTTGATTCAATATCAGTGTGCCTGACAAGTGTAATGACGTAATTATTTGTTAATGCATCAACCACATTCTTGCTTCAGCCTTCGTAGAGTGTTCAATATAATAGCAACTATAATATCAATGGATATATATAGCACCCGGAGGAGGAAGTCGAAGACCTATACGAGGAGATTCAGAAGATTTTGGATAGTAGCAAATCGCATTACAAAATTGTAATGGGAGACTTGAATGCGAAAGTAGGAACCAAGCTGAGCAGTGACACGAAAGTGGGAAACTTTGGATTTGGCAAAAGAAACAAGAGAGGAGAGAAATTAGTGGAATTCTCAGAAGCCAACAGACTGTT
>JAGDQP010023386.1:9580-29239 GCA_022664845.1 Lepisma saccharinum
CATTTACAAAAAAGTGAATAACTTTACAATAGACTAAAATAATTAAAGAAAACTTTGTAATTAATATTAATATAAATTGTTAATCATTTTAGAATAAAAATTAAATCAATATTCTAATTAATTAAAATACTTTCTCACTTCAAATTCTTATCAGTTTTGGTGGTGCCATCTAGGGAGCTATTCTGAAACTTTTGTAAATATACTTTAATTTTATCATCAAATGAAAGTGATTTCATCTTAAAATAACTTGTTTATGAAATGAATAATAAAAATTAATATTTTAATAATAATAATAATAATTAGTCAAAATAAATAAAATTTGACATCTGTCACTTGAACGTATGGGGAATAACCGCCGTGTACATAGTATGATTTATAGAAACATAAACTACATGAAAGTGTCACCTCAAACTTCCTAACTCGTGAGAGATCGGAGATCGATTTTCTCCTAGGTCGATAACACACACGCACACACTTTTCCATTTATAGTTAAAACTTCAAAGCTAAAACAGAAACACCTAATTTCTTAATAGATCTAATAGCAGTAGCGATAGGGTGTTAGAATATTCCGAAATATTGTATAGATTACATTATTATATTATATTACTCTTGAAGGTATTCAGTCATACATATGTCTAAAATTGATTTCTTTCAGGTTCTTTTGATGCGTAAATGTTTGGTTGCGTCCATTATTCTCCGCCACCTTATGAATACAGAGTCCGAGTGTAGCTGGGATAGCTGCAAAGGAGAACGCTGTAATGGATTTCTTTGTTCAGGAGGCGCGGGGTGTTCATTGGAGAAAATTGCGTTGCCCCATAATCTAACGGTAGCAGCTATTGTCCATGTGATAACCAATGTTGGAGGCCCAAAAGACTTGGAGACAACCCTTCTACCGTTATTGGAAAACGTCACTGATTGGGGTTGCATGGATAAACGCCAATTATGGAACCAACAACGACCACCGTGGCTTGAAGCTCTAGTCCAAATGGCTGGTGCTCATCTATCACCGGCAGTGGATACAGCATTACATGAAAGTGTCACATCCGACCAAGCACTTCCTGTGTTACTTGACTGTTTAAAAGAATTAGCTGGTTGCTTTCCTCCTGCACTGTATCGTGCGGGGGAACTTCTAGAAGATATCATTCCCGCCGACATACACCCTTTCGGTGGCTCGGTAGTTCTTCAGTTGCTTGTTACTGCGTTGTACTCGAAGCTGATTACAAGAGGAGATGAAGCCACGGCACTTGCCGAAAAGATGTGTAATATTGATGCTGATACTTACAAAGAGGAACTGAAAGCAATTGTTGAAGCTGTAAAAAATTAGTAAGTATTAGTAAACTTTTGCCTTATTCAAACAGTAATGCACGTAGATGTTAATTCGGTTTACTCAAAGTCGTTCTGGATGCTCTACTTACTTACAAACAAACAATTAATGAACAAATATTATTATTATTAAAACTTTCGAGGATTGACTTGTCGCCAGCATTTGTCAATTGGTTCAAGAATTATTTGACTGATAGAACCTTTAGTATTAAACTTGGTAATGTGATATCAGAAAAAGTTACCATCAAGAATGGCATATCGCAAGGTTCGCCTTTGGAACCTCTTTTGTTCAGTATCTACATCAATGATGTAAAAAAAAGTAAAGCTATTCCCTGTTTCACGGCGCATGGGGGACGTGGAGGTAGCGTTCCACATTTTCTTGGTGAGGTGCCGAGGAGTACCAAGGACATTCCGGTACTCAATTTGATAGGAGGCATGGGAACACTACGAGGAAAGCCTCCAGTGTCTTGTCCGGGATTCGAACCCGGGTCGCCCGATTTGTAGTCAGACGCGCTACCATCTGAGCCACGGATGATGTATGTGATGAAATTTGTAAATCTAATTTACTTTTGTATGCTGATGATCTAAAGATATTTAGAGAAGTCAGTAACCTTACAGACAATTACCTTCTTCAAATAGACATTGATAAAATTGATAAGTGGTGTACTAGAAACAAAATGCAAATTAGCATGCAGAAAGCCAAATTTATAAGATTTATTAAAAAAAAAAATCGCAATATTATTCAAGCTCATTTAAAGTGAGGGATATTGAAGTAGAGAAAGTTGAAACTATTAAGGACCTGGGCATTATTTTTGATTCTGACTTGAACTTCAATAATATCAGTGGTCTTATTGGTGAGTCTTGCAGGGTAATTGGTTTCATGTTCAATCAGTGGTACGAATTTAACAGCAGTACGTTCATAACATTGTCCAAAATCTTGGTTCGAACTAGATTAGAGTATGCCTGCAGTGTTTGGAATAATCTGTCCAAACTATGTCTGACAAACTTGAAGCTGTACAAAGGTGCTTTATATATATATATATATATATATATATATATATATATATATATATAATAATAATAATAATAATAATACACAGCCATATTCAATCCACTGCTGGATGAGGCCTCTCCCGGAGGGCGGAGGTGGTCTACTGCTCCCACGCTGACCAGACGTGTTGGGAGAGGAGAGCCGAAGCTCTCAACTGTGATCGCTACCTGTTTATTCAGGTAGCTCCCCAATTGGCCTCACGACTCTGGGTTGACGCCGCACAGGCAACGCCATCTGGAGTGCTGCAACGGTCACCCGTCCAAGGACTGACCAGACCCAGAGCTGCTTGACTTCGGTGATCTTACGGAAACCGGTAGACCAGCTCGGCTCGGCTAGGGCGTTGCCATATATATATATATATATTAACATGATTTAAATTCAATTTACCATATTTTTTCTATTATTCTGACTACTGGTGTGATTTCTTTGGAATTGAACGTTTAGAATTAAGAAGAAGAAAGCTAGATAGTAAGGTTTATCGTATTTTTTTTCGAGTGAACTACACTGTAATTATTTTATTGAAAAACTTAATTTTAATGTACCTTTGTACCTAATGAGACATTCTCCTTTTTTGACTACAACTGATAAGGGTGATATACTACTCAAACGTCTTATAACAAATTTTGAATCCTATCAGTTTATTTTTAGTATAATTTTTTTATGTGCATTTTTTGCGAGTTTCTTGTATTACTTGTATTTTTTTGTTTATTTCATGCCTCATATTGTATGAAAGTTCATTTTATCTGAGTTTTGTCGCTTGCCTCATGTATCCAGTAGTATTATTCAATTAACTTGTAATCTAACATGTATTGACCAAGTGCTATCTAAGCCTTTCAGCTGTCCATAGCACTCAAATAAATTTGAGACATAGTCACGTTGGAACCAGAAGATACCTCAGCTATTTTTGAGAAGAAACAGTTTTGAAGTGCCATTTAAATCCTGTAAAAATTTCATTACATGTCTAGACACTTGGAGGTCATGTTGTGACATAGTACTTTTGGGGTTTATACCCTTCAGTACAAGGTCTTTGACTGCAATGTTAACTCCATTTTGCCAAAATGTGTACATAGTACAACGTATGGTTCCAAGGTGACGATATAGTTGATTTTAGTTACGTAATCTGTCCTTCCATTCATTTGATATAGATAAGTAAATAAATACCGGTAATGTATTTGTAACCAAGATACTTTTTTTCCATAACTACAGTATCCAAGAAGACCAAGAAGATATTGGAGGAAGCAGTGTTGTTGAGGATACTCCACACATGGATGAAGTACTTGTTAGCACTCTTTTGGTTACTCAGCTAGGCCTACAGGCACTCAAGGTAAGGTTTGTATTTCCTACGTTCATTTTTATTTGTATATATTGCAAACTGTTCCGCACAACGTAAGTGGATTTCTTACATCAAAAATAAGGGAAAAGAAAATGTGTATAAATGAAAAAAAAAAACTTATATAAAAAAATGTATGCTGTTTATAAATGGAAGATATCATCATATCAAAAGGAGCTAAAGGTGAAAAAAACAAAAAAACTGCTAAAAAGCCTGATAAAAAGTTCGGAGTCATATTGCCTAATTTATAGAAAATTAGTACGTTTCACAATAGCGTTTTCAACTGATAGGAGAGGAAATGGACAAAGCGGATAGGTGCGGGACTGGTGTTCAGGAAACGTCATATTGTCAGCAGAATGCAGGATGACAGTGTGGCCAAGTTGGAGGCGGGAAAATGACTAGATGGGACGGAGAAAACACCAAATGGAGAAGAAAGTGCGAAGATTGGTGTATGAGATGGTAAAAATGGTAGAAAAATGGATACTTACATTGGAGAATAATAAGACAGGTGTACAGGAACTTTACAAACACAATCTCTCCTCTCCCAACAACAACCTCTTCCTCCGGGAGATGACTGTGAATTAGTATATTAATTAATATTTAGTAGTCAACATGACAAGAGTAAACTATAGCACTTATTTCTTTCATGTCACCCTTGAAATATTTAAGTACGTTGCTACAGTTTTGGACGTCCAGATTTCACAAGAACTTTCAGTTCTGGACTTTATGTTAACAAGGAAACAAGGCCTCATTGCTGAAAGCTTTCATTGAACTACTCTTCATCTAGGCCTTTATTTTCTGCACTGTATTTTCATGTCAATTTCCTTCTGTTAGGTAATCGCCCTCTTCTTTCTTTCAGGATTATAAATTCATTTCCTCTTTTATTTTTAATTGTTGATCCCCATTCCCATCTTTTCTGTTTTTCTTTTATTTCCTTGTTTATTAAGGCCTATCAGTTTCACGCAACTAACTTGCTAGAGCGGTATATTACGTTAGGAACCAGCTCAAGCGCTGAGTACTCGGCACGCACAAAACCGAAATGTCCAAATTTCTTTGACTGTTCAAACAAATATGGTGGTTCCGATGATGTGACAGTGTATTAAAATCACACAGTAAAGATGATTGAAAATACTATATTTTCTGGTGAGCCAAAAATCTGGAGTCCTCACATCTTGACTGTCCGTGTATCTCTGACGGGGTACACCTTGGTCAGAGTGAGGTTCCGCACACAGTATATTTCATGGCCAGTTGGGTACAAGGACATATTCAAAACATCACAAAGTATTGGTTTCCAAAGTTAAGGGACACTTCACTCGTGAAAGTATACAAATTAATGTATGAGAAAATTGGCTGCAGTAGCTAAATTTTACAAACAACCCGTTGCTAATACGCTTTATCAGCGCTAGACGCTTGCTAGAGCAGCTACGCTTGTTGCACACTTTTTATATGAACACTATAAATGAGTGTAAACTTGTGTTATAGTAAATAAATGAAAAGAGCCTGTTAATTTTTAACATTGGAAATTTTGTATAGTATAAAAATGTATGCAAAATCAACACGATGATTTTTATAACTTTTAAATGTTTAAATAATGTAAAATTACTCTCAAATATACCCAACTAAAATGTGTATACTCACGTAAATTGAAATTGAAAGCGAGGTTACGGTTACATAAGTAGGCTAATCGTAAACTTTTATTTTTGGTTGTTATCTTAATTGCTCTTCCGGCTTACAAAGAGGGGCCACGGTGGTTATAAGGAATATATATATATATTTTCAGGTAGTAATATACCAAAATACTAGGGCGCACTACTCAGCCAGTTGCGAGATGGCATGGTTAAAAGTTTACCTAATATCTTAGATACATCTCTTATGCCTTAATATATTCTTCGATGAGATCACCCTTGGTAGCGGTAGCTGAAGAGCAGTGGAAACACGAGCGAGAGTTCGCAGGTTCGAATCTCGTTGGGTGCAATTTTTTTTAAAGTTTTTTTTTTACGGTCATATTTCATACATTGTAGTAAAAGAGGATGAAAATAAAGGTAAAATAAAAACCTTTTTATGTCTTTCTCTATATACAAATTTTCTTGACATATACCACATGCATACAAATAGCTACAAATATGTATGTGCGAAATGATTTTACAAATGAACCAAATTTCGTGAAACTATTTTCTCCATACAAACGTTTCAACACGATGGTCTATGAAATAACAAATTGTTTTACAGGTATACCTTTATTTTCATGCATTTTACTACAAGGCATGGAATATCCGTTATCATTTAAACAAGGCACCCAACGAGACTCAAACTTACGACCCATGCTCTCTCGCAACTGGCCGAAAAGTGCGCCCTACCTGAAGGGTAAACTACTACCACAAGAAATCTACTCAAAAACTAAAATTCACAGACCGTACCCTCTGCTTGTTAGTGCTATTTTCTTCATTACTATATATGTTTCTGTGTATGTAAAATCAAAGTGTAAGCACTGTGTGTATTTGTATCTTTTGTAGATCATTTACAAGTTCATGCAGCACAATTGTAAATGGCTGCTTGGTCAATTAGGAGTTCTAGAACCTGGAGATATTGCGCCACCTTTGATAGTTCCTAAAGGTAATCCTCCACCGAATCGTTTGCTGTATACAATGTTTAATATGGGGTCACGTCATTTCGATGAGGTAAGCTTTCATTTGTTCTGTGTATGACACGTGTAAGTTTATCTTGTGAAGCTTCAGTCACTTGAAATATTGTGGGGAAATTAGGCACAGCGACGTAAATCGGGTGACAATACAATACTCCATCGTTACTTTCATATATTCCAGGGTGTTTATATATTTTAAAAGCATATTTTATTTTTTTAGAGTTATCCTAATATCCGCGACGATGTTGAGTTTGACTGATTGCAGAACACTTTAGATTTTGGGTGACAAATATCAATGTACAATATATATCGAGTAAGGAAAATGTATCCGAACACCGAAATAACTAAAAGAGATATTTACAAAACTTTTTTAAAAACATACTTTTCTTTTAAAAAAAAATGTGCATGACTAAAAAGAAAAGCATAGGGTGCGCATACAGGTATTGAAGAATTTATAAAGTGACTGCATATGAGAGAGCGCCCCATGATTTTCTTTTTAATCATATACAATCAAAATTATCTTTTACTTTTTAGTACAAATTGTTTTATTTTGATTTTTTAAAAGGAGAGTATGTTTTTAAATTTTTTTTTTTATTATTATTTTTTTACTCACCAACGTCAGACATGAAATTATTACGCATATTAAAAAACAACACTTACCTTATTTTATTTTCGTAACAGATAGATGAGAGGATTAAAGAAAAAAAAAACACAGAATGTTTGTTGTACTTCACTTTGCAATGAGTTGTTTTGTAATTCCGTAAAATAAAACAGAACTATTTGCTAAACACTACGACTTGAAAGTGTCACTTTATGTGGTGTAGTCTTTATTCACCCCAAAAACGTTCTGGATCAGACAAGAGAGAAAAAATGTATTTCTGAATCGCTTCGTAGTAGCTTTTTACAATCTACATGACATTATGTGAGCTTATATCTTTCTTCTACCTCTCCTGTTTGGCATTCCAGGAGAGTATTTTTAGTATACAATGACTTTGTCATCTCCCCGAAGGCATCAAGCGGTCACTTTACAACCTGACTGGTTGAACGTAGAGGTGGGGGAGAAAAGGAACAATACAGCTCAGCCTTTCTAGGGGCCAAAGGTACTGCAGACAAAAGCCTATTGCATTGAAAAAAAAGAACTGGTGGTTCCTTATAAATAGAGCTAGGATTTTGATGTAGTATCATATTGCGAAATATGTACATAAATATGTAACAAAAACTAATATACTTTGTGTTTCTCTGCCTGCAACCAACTCAACTAGCCTAGACTTATCTAGGAGCCGTACCAGTCAGTGTTCAGCATACCTGATGACGCATTGGTACCGACCTGCCATCTGGCGGTGAAAGGTACGAGAGAACCTGTCCTCGAGCTACGTCCGCTTGGTAGGTCGACTTAAAGCTAACCTGACTTACGTACACTTTCCAATAACGATACCATAAAACTTCGAACATGAACTTACCCACGTGCTTGGTGTGTCATTTGAGATTTATTCTTACACAAAATTGTTAATGCACATTGTCAGTGCATCATTGTTTCAAATTAATTTTTCTGTACATACCTGATCAAGTCTTCTACGTAAACACACCTAGAATCAAGTTTATTCAAACATCATTTATCAGCAGGCTAATTTTAATATTCAGAAATATTCCATTAATCTTTATATACAGAGTGTTGTAGAATAATATACAGGTTAAAGTATGCATACATTATTTTGCGGCACTCTACATATTTTTATTTCTAAAAACTCTGAGAGCCTGAGGCTCAGAGCCCAAATAAACAAAATATACTTGCAATAAAAGGTATTACAGAACCAAACAGATTCGCCGTGCGTCCTCACCCACCCACCCACCGGTTCTAATCACCCAGTTCCATCCTAAACTAACCAAGGTCAAACAAATCCTACACTCTAATCTCCACATTCTCCAATCTGACCCAGACACAAGATCCCACCCACCAAACCTAGATTAGCTTTAAAACATCTTCCGCGTCTGTACGAATCCTTCCTCGCCACCACCCCAAACCGATGCCCATGCAAGAGTCCGAGATGTAGGACCTGCTCTATTTTCTTCACTTCTTCCACAGTCACTATCAATACTGCTAGTGTCCGGTACACCCTAAATCCTAAGGGTACATACCACACCTTTAATGTAATATACATCCTAACCTGCAAGTTCTGTGATGCCTTTTATGTGGGAAAACAGGCGGTGCTCTGAACCTTCGTATTAACAACCATCGTCACTTCTGCACTATCAACAAACCCGATGCCCCAGTCTCCTTATACACCGAGTCCCACAGCACCAACTTTGATCTAACTTTCCTGGTTACCATTATCCACATTTTACCCCCTACAACCAGCACCTCAACACGCCGTCTGTGGGAGAGCGCCTTTATTCATGGTTTGAGCGCGAAAATGTATCCTGGACTTAACCTTCAATAACTCTAAACCTCCCGTTTCCTCTGCACTTTCAACACATTTCCTTCCACCATCCCACCCTGAACTTACGTGCTATACAGTTGTAAATTGTCCCAATCTGCGCGCTATACAGCAGTCAGTTGTTCTCCAAGCTTGATGCATCGTCCGCTACGTGTCACCCCTGTCCCCTCAATCTCGTGCTTTTTCAACACGTGCACGTCGTTTTCTCCTGTACACAAGATCAAGTGCCACTGTGGGCACGAAATATTGCAGTGACCTGTACACAATTCAAACTGGTCACAATGCAGTTTTTTTTATACCTCTATACTTTTGTAAATACTTCTTTCTTTCTTTTCTTTTATTTCTTTTACGTGTTTCAGAGGCCTGTTCTCAGAGAAAGGAGGAAGAAATGTCGGATATAGCTGTTTGTTTTAATTATTAGAGGCTGTTGACACGTTAAGCACAGAAAGCATCATTTTTATCTATCCGTCTCGATAAAAATAGCTCAGGCGTAGCATGCTTATCTCAGAGGTGTAAAGTATGTGCACTCGAAACCCGTCTAACACATCCGCTATAAATTTTCATTCAGTTTTACTAGAATTATGCTGTGTGGGTCTTCAGTCGCAGCGACTTTACTTATGGTCAGTACTCTTCGTACGATAAGGGAAGTACAGGACTGAACGGGGTTTCTTGGTAATCATCGGGAACACATTAAATGTGTTATTCTCCTGGCTCATACTTCTTATTCTTTCCCTCCATTATTCCAGACAAATTGCGGGATGGTGCCTTGAAAATAAGAACCTTCCCGATTCTTTCCCCCACGGTTAGATTAAAGCGAATATCATGACGGTCTTTAGTCCTATGTTTTTTATCCAACTTGCGCTGAAAAAAGTATCCAGCAGGTGGAATGGACACATTTGTAGATAGGAATTGGTTCAATCAACTATATATTTTTTTTTTTTTTTAAATAGAGTACCATAGACTAAATAATAATATAGATTTATACCGCCTACCTATTTTCGTCTGCGCTAGAGCACATGATTTTGAACCTTCCAGTTAGGTGGCTCTGAGGGTTATTACTGAAAAGAAACAACAACCTGAAAGTAGTCGCCAGAGCCACCTAATGAAAGGGTTCAAAATTACGTTCTCCTTAGCGCTGACGAAAATAGATAAGCGGTATAAGTCTATGTTGTTATTTAGTCTATGATAATACGTACCTATGTAAATATTAATCCTTATTGTCCCCTTGGCAAAGAGAATCATTTGTGTACTGAAATCAGAAGGCTCTTAATTGTTTTGTTTGGAACAATCTAAGTCAGTTCCAGATAAATATGAAGTTTAGTGTTCTTGGAGTTTTATTAAATTCATCTCTGTGTGCATTAAACTTTTCGTCTCACCTGTGACCTTTCGTATATATATATTTTTTTAAATTTTATTTATGGCCTTGAGGCATCTGAGGCTCAGGCCAGGATAGGGGAGAGAAAAGGATTCGAGAAGATGTCGGCCAGGGCCTATGTTAGAGGTGCCATCCCGGCATTTGCGTGGTGTGACTGAGGAAAAACCCGGGAAGAACCTCAGTCAGGATGGTCGGCCGCTGGGATTGAACCCAGGACCTCCTCAATGCTACGCCAACGTTGTACCACTGAGCTACGGCGGCTCGGTACCTCTCGTATATGAGTCACTCTCGATACTTTTATTCTCATTCATGGGAATAATTCTGAATTATTTCAGTCTAAGACGCATAGAGGGTGTAAACCTCACTTATAAGACAGAATTCGTGGCAACTTTTTCTAAGGGTGGACCTTAAACAAATATGGCAAAGTTTCAGTGCATCAGGCTCAGTACAAATTAAATTTACTGTTCGCCTGCCATGTTTACTTACATTCAAAGTGCGCCATGTTGCGGCGTTATGACGAGATGCACACCTACGTAGTCCCCGTGGTCTAGTAGTTACCATCTTGAACTTCGGATTTAGTCTAGGGAGACGTAGATTTGGGTCCTGCTGCCTCCCAAACTGACTGGAATTTTCCGGGGTCTCGAGCCTCATTTCAGTAGGCGGAAACCGATATGGCACCTAGACAGAGGCTCTGACCGTTACTTTCCTCTTACCTGCATGCGGAAGAAGGATCGGCGAGGAACGTCAATGTATCAGCATTTGACGAGCGTAGCCCATAGGTGCAAAAAGTTTATCATTGTACGTACGGTAGATTTCCTTGTCCTTCCAAGGGTCTTCAACTGCAGTCCATAGCAGCGCGCTTAAGTCTGCATGTAGTACGGCACCTTCCAATTTTCTTACTTCCTCTTTCTTATACGTAAGTTACTTGGCTAATTCTGGAAATTTCCGATGCTGTTGTGAAGTGGTTGTGAATCTGATGGAATCGCGACGAGAACCAACTTGCTCTATCATTAGGAATCCCGTCGTCTACAATAAGAACGCTAATAAAGAATCGCTCCTCAATTACTGCAGATGCAACATCTGAAAAATATTTGAGTAAGAAATTAAAATGCGCGCGCGAAACATGAGGACTTTGAGAACGTTTTGTTTAACTGGCTTTTAATGAGTCGCGAAGCGCAGCCAAACTGATCAACGGCCTTGTCATTGAAGAAAAGGCGCAAACAATTATAAGATATATCACTATGAAAGTTTCGGCCCTAACTTTCCGAAAGATCAACCATTTGTTGAAGGGCCGTTTGTGCTATTGTTTAATACTATATTTTCGTTACTGTTTAGAGATACTGTTTTAATTACTATTAAAATTTGAAGCATGCATACCAGTATCTGAATATTTGAATAAAAATGCTAATATACGAGTATACGTGCTTGACCGTGTCCCGCGTAATACACGGTCCCACTTACTTCATGGTTTTCCCACGGCCCCTAAAATCGTTTTAATGAGGTGTAAATTTTACCTTTAGCCCTTGTGCCTGTTGTGTTTCAGTAAATTTATTTTACTCTTTTAAGTTTTAAAATCTTTTATTTATTCATAATATTTTCTTATTATTACAGTTTCTTCATGGCACATGGCAGTTGGACTGGAACTCTCTGCTGCATACGCCTCTTTCTCTCAGTCCTACCCAGATGTGGATTCAGTTATCTAGGCGCTCGGAAATCCAGGACCCGTCCCTGTTGACTGAGCACGACAGTAATGTGGTGAAAGCATTGTCTGCTATATTTACAGCTACAAAGAAAGGGAAGTGAAGTTACCTGTGATTAGAGGCTGTGGAAGAAAAAAAAAAGTGCACCCCGAAAAATTATCTTTCTCCGTGGCGCCTGCGTTGATTCTAACTTTTTTTTTCTTGTTCGGTATTTTGGTTTGAACTTCCGTAGCTTTAGCTTATTATAGATGAAAAGAGGTACCTTTAGGTCCAAGTGTAATATTAGATGCTTTAAACAGTGTGTAAACACCAAATATTGTATTACGTACTTGTGTAAGCCACTTTCTTTTTTAGGATGAAAATTAATTACGAGAAATCACCCTGTATTTCCGCTTACATGTGTGGACAGTTTCAATAAAAATATTTATAGGTTTGAATCATCTTACAGGACTAAGTCCCAGTTAGAACCTACTTCAGGGGAGAAGGATAAGGGACAAAATAACGAAATTTAGCAGAGCTTAAGAAATCATCTACATATTTGATTACAGCGGTTGATCGGAAACTTATCTCATGTTAGTTGAATATTGAAAAATTGTTATCTAAACAGATTTTTATAAATTGTATCTAGCGCCGTGTATTATGAATTTTTTTTTCATACTTCAAGTTAATTCTTTCAGTGTAGATCTTTTGAGCCGTTCGTTCTGGCATGGAGAGAGAGAGAGAGAGAGAGGTGAAATTTGAGGATATTTTCTTGCAATTAACAATCTGTTACATCTGTGTAAGGGTCAGTAGGTAGGTAAGAGAAAAGAACTGTTGACAACTGTTTACTTCTTATCATAATGAATTGCTTTGAGACTCACGTATTTGATTCTCCGAATTAAGATTCTTCTACTGCTGGCTGGTTTGGCGATTTCTTTCTTTCACTTTTACAGCTAGCATATACCTATGTATATGTAGATATCAGACCTTATATTTCTAGTAAGTTTTAAAATAACATATGCTGATCTTACAAACAACAAAAATTGTGCATAGTGTACGTAGTGTTAATAAGTCTCCAATATTCTTGACAAAAACAAAATGAAACAGAAGAGGGGAGAAAAAAAAAAGAAATATATACGATAGGACATAAGTATGGAGGTGTATTTTGTTCTGCATTAAATACACGCAGCAAGATTTTCCTCTGTTGTTCACACGTCTATATTTCTGTCTTGTTATAAATACCGTATTGACCCGAAAATAGGCCACCGCCCGGATATTTAAGAGGGAAGAGAAGAAAAGGAAGAAACAGAGATTGCTGGGAGGCAAGTTACTAATTATATTTTTAAGTATGTTGAAGAAGGTTATCAAGTGAATACTGACGATCAGTCACTGTTATCAGTGGTCAGTTCATCACGATCGCTGTCATCCAGTGCATTCAAAACGCAGCATCTCTTCCTTGAACGCCTTGATGATGGGTTCTGGTGATATGCTGGACCACGAAACTTGAATCCACTTACACAGAAGACTGACTGTTGGCTACTTAACTAGACTAGACGGTGTGAGAGTATGGTTCCCTTCCGAAAGCCCGTATGAATATTGTTTTCGGAGGTGGCCTTTGTCGTTTTGTAGTACTGCCATTTGAGCACAAAGGAGCGCAACTAACATTCATAGCAGTTACAATCCAAATGCCATATGTAATAGTGCATTGCTGCGTCATAGCGTACACCAAAATTCTTTTCCAGACGCTAAGGATGTGTTGAAGATGATAAATATCGTTGTTGAACAGTACGCGACGTGATAGGCTATCGCGAATGTATTTTTCGAACCTCTCGCACTTGAAATTTTGGTAAAAGTAGCTGCTTAATTTCGGATCAATACTGTAGTTCTTTCTCTTTTTTGTTTTCTTTTACGCATCAATTGTTTTGAGAAGATGCACTCAAAAGTTGAGACGAAACGTCGAAAATATAGTATGTTTATATCAAGAATATTGAAAACAAGTTCTTGAACGAGATATAAAATATACACAATTTATTGTTATTTATTTTGCAAGCTCTAAATGTCATAAACTTGAATTATTACAAAAATGTCTATGGGATATTGTATAAAGCCATACTTAGTCGTTTATTTGGTTTCATTGCGCTTCATCAGATGATAACTGACGACCAGCCCAGTCTTCAGGCCCTCCAAAAGCTCCTCAAACTAGTACACCCCATACTCTCAGCGTCATCTGAAACCGAAAGCGTTTCCCCGTCGTGCTTCAAAATAGTCTACCACAGACCTTCGAATCTCAACATGATTCTCTCCAGAACTGGACCTATTCCCCCAAATCGGGCAAGTGCTATAGACCCCGCTGCAGAACCTGCCCTATTTTTGATCCCAGTCTGGCCTTCGTACATCCTGTCACCCACGTTCTCTTCCTGACACTTCGGCAGTTGCATATCTTCCAACCTCATTTATCTCCTACTCTGTAACCTATGTTCCGCTTTCTACGTTGGCGAAATCACACCTTCCCATACCTGAACACACTTCTTATCAAGACTGCACCTTTCACGAAACCTTTCGAGTCAGCAGCATGAAAATTATGAACCCTGACTCACGTACCACAGTTAGAAAGAGATTGGAGAAGACGTACATCTCTATCCTTTCCGCCAATAATGAACCCGGCCTCAACTGCCTGTAACTTCCTGCAGAGCAGTGTCTTCTTCTTCCTTTCTCTTCTTTGTTTCGTCTCTAGTTGCACTTTTATTCTATTTTTCAACATTCTTTCTTTATTCTCCCTTTCCCATTATTATTTTTATTATTATTTCCCCCTCCCCTCTGATTCTTTATCCTCTTATTCCTTCAGGAAGCCCCTTACCTACTCCTAGTAACCTCCGCATTTTTTTTCTCCATTTGGTGTTTTTCTTCTACTCATCTAGTCATTTTCCCGCCTCCATAACCTGTTACCCAGCATCTGTTGGCAACATGGCGTCTTAGCCCAAGGCCCGCACCAGTCCGCTGTCCTTTTTCTCTCCTACCATGTGAAAACGATTTTGCGAAATGTTGCCGTTTTTCGATTGTGTTTATGAAGTTCCTGTACGCCTGTCTCAATATTCTACCGTGTAAGTATCCTTTTTTTTTTCTTACATTTTTTACCATACACTAATGTATTTCTGCGCTCAAATTTTCTACTTTGATTTAATTTTCTTTCGAGTTTTGAAAGAAAGTTTAACGATAGAGTAAAGAATAAAAAAAAAAAGAATATCGTTGAAAATATTTGTTATCGTATAACAGGTTTGAAAAAAAAAAAGTTTTGTGTCACTTTCTGTACAGTTACGCAAATAGGTGCCGGTGCCACCCTACATGCTGTAATGTTGTAAGTATGTTAATAGTTTTGCATATCTAATTTAATATAAAATCGACTGTCATGTTTTAAAATATGTTTCTGTCGTAAAATGTATACTTGTAAATATCATTGTAGAAAAGTATTTGTACAACGAACAGTTCTCTTGTACACCCTGCACAGTTACTTATATGGTAACGCTAGAAATTGTAAAGTCATCACTGTCACGTTTTTTATTTGTTTTCAGTTGTAGATATAAATTTCATTAGTGATATGTTTATGTGATACGTGAGAGTAAACGTACTTTTACCAAAACAACACTCAGAGTAATTTATTTTCTTTATATATATATATCACACCCCATAGGTTTATTTCCAGCATATGACAGGAATATTTCACGAGGAATAGGGCTTGGAATATTCCAGTAAGTTCTTGGTCCATGCATAGAATATGCCAATATCCAACTTTGGCTGCATCCTAAACGAGATTTCGTTACGTTAAGTCGTCGTCACTCCGTCGAACTTGATTTAGGATGACATGGTTGGGAATATTTCTTTGAATTATGTCAGAAATATTTCTCGGGGATATATGCATTAAAAATTAACATAAAGTATGTAACTTAAAAAAAAAAAAAATGTATTATAGCCCGCAGGTTCGTATATTCTCTTCACGTATTGGGCGTAACGTAGAGCAACTTAAAGATAGAGATTCCGGTTCTTCAGTCCGGCCTGAGCCTGAGATGCGTAAATGCCATATATAAAGTCAGAATCTGTTCTTACGTTACGTTTTATATGCCTAGTGTGAACGACTGAACGGAATGGTGTTAGATTGGTTAAATTAACTTGGTGAATAAAAGCGTATTTATCAGATGGTAGAGACTTTAAATTAGGTTTTGGCGTAGCGATGCACAGCTATACTGGAGAACTGCTTGGCTACGAAAGGGTTTATTACCGGTATAATTAATCGTAACTTGGTTACATTTTAACACGCCACATTTACTAACAATGGACAGAGTAAACGGATTCTATCGAGGTTATTTAACTTCAAGCAAATATTATTCGGGAGGTGACACTTAGATAGCCTAGCCTATGTCAGACGCTTGAAATCACAATATAAGACAGATATTGCTCTACGTTACTTGGAAGTTAGTTGAAGTTCATTGAAGAGAAGATTCTGAGTTTAAACAGCCTTTGAATTTGTCACAACAAAAAGAATAAGATGATAAAAAATAATCTAATAAAAAAATTGGTCTTCCTTCTTTGAGCAGTCTGGGATATAGTTGACGCTCTGGCTTCTGATGTCGAACTGGCGGCACTTGCTGTCGAACTGGAGGCGATAGATGATGGCTGATCGGTCTTATATAGTAATTCGTGTTTGTTCCGGTATTGCTGTAATTGTGTATGTGTGGTGAGGTCTGACTTGGCTTTCCGCTGATTTTTATGTAGGTCTAAAGGACATGTTCTCATCATAAGAGTATAGCTATTTGCTCAGAGGCGAATAACTTCTCAATTGACGTCATAGATTGCATTATATTGCATCAGTGTTCTTTAGTTTTACTCTGTTCCATCCTTGCTGAAACATGGCCGCGGTTTTATTTCCAATTTCACAGAACAATTTACAATAAAAATATGCTAAATCCTATTTTCTCCAATTATTTTGAATTTTATGAATAAATTTAATTTTATCCATTGCTCGAGGAATTCATACTAGCCAATTAGAGAGCAAGCAGCTTTTGATGCTATGAACCAGCCTGCAATAGCATATTTCAGTCACATCGTGACCATATACTGCATCCTATGATCTTATTACTAGAAAAGAATCAAGATGGCGTAAATCATCTACAAAATGCTACGTCTACAATAAGTTCATTTGTGTTCATTATTTATTTCGTAATTTAAACCTCTGCACCATAAAACCTTTTCTATAGTAACGTTATCCTCATTAGGTGGCAGCACTTGTGAAAATATTTAAATTCAGTAATGTGAAATATAGGGTAGTGGGTGAGATTACACATGCTTCAGAAAACATGAGGAAGTAAGGTAAAAATGGACGATAATACCGCGGAGAAAATTAATAGTTTGTTTAAATTAATTGTTGCAGAGTATCAATTAAAATATCTCCTTGTAAATACATCATATTCACCCCCACTCTGTTTGTTGATTATATAAAAACGAACAGCTAATATGAAAAAACAAAACAAAAAAACTCAAAGCAATTTTCTCATTAGTTTTCAAGCAGTTGGATAATCAACTGTGTGACCTGTTCTTTGGAAATCACTCCAGAGGTCACTCGCCTTTATCTTATTTCTAATTGGTCTGCCATAAGTAAGATTACCAACCGTTTGGTTTTTACAGGACATGTACGTTTCTTAACCTTTCTAGTAATGTCAGGGCGCCATTTTAGTTTTTCTTGAAAAAGTCTATTTTTTTAAAAATAAAATAAACAAGACGTTACTACACTTAGACTTGTATTATTGACGATAAACTCGATGGTCACGAGTGGTAATTTGTCGTTATTTACAGTGTGCAATATTTATGTTTCTATAGTGTACAAAGGTGACCATGTAATTTAATGAGACAATCAGAAGCTAGAAAGTACATAACGAACGTAATTCTACTAATAAAAGTGTTCGTTGCTGCAAATTCAATGTGTATGGTATTTTTTTTTAAGTCCTGGTTTTTTTTTTTTTTTTTTGGAGTTTTGTCCTGCATTTGACAATTTCCAGTTGGTAACCCTTGCCGTAAGACATTCGTGAACTGCATGAAATTTTAAGTTACGTTGAGTTATGCTAATTGTTTGTGTTTTAGGCTTTATTTAGGGGAATATTCCTTCTGATGAGAAACTGGAATAACCAGAATATGAAACTCTACAAACACGATACTTAGTAGCCTCTCCCAATTTCAAAAGAACAAAGTCTTTGCACGTATTTCTACACCCTTTTTCTATGTAACCCAGCATGTTAGTTTGTTTCACAGAAAGCTTATTATTTGAAACCTATTATTTTGGAATCAGACAAATCTTTCCTCAAAATTTCCAGCTCTTAAGTTTCAAGTCTTGATGCACCCGTGCTAGACATGGTGCCGAGAGCGAGACTAGTCTTGGTCTCGTCTCGAATTCGAGACTAAGGTCGAGGAATCGAGACGAGACCGAGACACTATGCTTCGAGATTTACTCGAGACGAGACCAAGACCGAGACTTACCCTCGAGAAACGAGACGAGAACGAGACTTGCCTCTCGAGACTATAAGCCATATTTTTATGAATGTCGATAATATTAATTTAATGCTTTTGTTGATGTTGTTCCATACTAGAAAAAGTCTTGTGACAATTACTTTCATTCTGATAAGTTATATTTGACATGTTATATTGTAGTTTAAAATATAGTTTTAAGTCACATAAGTAGTCAAGTTATCAATGCCAAATTATTTTCTGTTGTCCTATAATAATAATAATATAAATGTGTTGGTGGGACGGATATTTATTTTTTTCTGCGAATTTACATCCCCATGTTTTCTCCCTGTTGTTAGCATTTTACTTCTGTTGACACTCTCCCATTTATATCAGCCTCTGCTAGACTGATTCCGTACAGGCTTTAAAGCATACGTCAAGAGGTCAAACTGTACCTAAAGCCTGTCTAATTGTAATACTACAATAAGCATATATTGTAATTGCTCGTGGACTACATCCATTCATTCTTATACCATTTACTTAAATTAAAAAAAAAAAAAAAAATGGAAATATTTTTGCAATACTAACCGGTACCTTAGAAAAGATGATACAATCTAATGTTCTTTATATATATATATATATATTACGTATATGGAAACAAGTAAGTCGGAGCTCAGTCGCGGGACACCTCAACTATCTTCGTAGCCCTCGTAGTTCTTGATTTGAAAGTTGTCTACAGACGGACATAGAGGGGATATAAGGTTGTACGTAGTACACCTGAGGGCTGATTTTCATGACAGCTTGCTTTGTTTGCGATTTGGGTGAGTAGCCCAATTGAAACACGATTTACACATAGAACACGCAATAAAACACGTATTTCAAATTGGCTACTCATCCAAATCCCAAGCAACGAAAGCTTTCATGAAAACCAGCCCTTAGACACAGTAAAGTTTTTTTTACCTACCAGGTGTATGCATAAGTAGTTTCCGGTTTACCTAAGAGATGGCGACAGCGAAAAATACGCAGCGTATTCATTTGACACATACGTCATTTTGTTCGTTTGACATTAAACTACAAACACACACAAGTTGAGTCCGCCAAACACTAGCGTCTTTGTTTTATCGTTCAGTGATCATGTCGAAGTTTGTGCCTGAAAAAAAAAAAAAGAAACATTTGCGGCACGCATTGCTTTTCTTATTTAATCAAAAGAAAAAGGCTGTTGAAAGTCATCGTGTGCTGGTAGAAACATATGGTGAACACGCTCCATCGATTAGAACATGTGAGACATGGTTTCGACAATTTAAAAGTGGTGATTTCAATGTGAAAGACAGTGCGC
>JAGDQP010023387.1:8923-19741 GCA_022664845.1 Lepisma saccharinum
TGGTGGCGTCTTATTGACTTTGACACAGTGTACTACGAAGTTAAAGGAATTGACTCTGAAGAGACAGATTAGAGAGAGAAACACTTTTATGAATATATATACTCTGCTCATTTTATAGGTGGTGAACATGGCGAGACGTAGAAACATGAGAGACCTTCTAATTACGCTAATTATGTGGGGCGTATGGATTATTTTCACCCAGGAATGGATGCTATTATCATTTCCTGGTTTACCCATTAAACACATCCTGTGATTCTTTGGGATCGAGGATAAGATCTTTAGATTTTTTGTGATTTTTTAAAGCTATGCCAGTATTGTATTGATAAACGATGTGCAATATTGTTGTATATTTGAGAAATTAATAAATTACGGACATACTTTAAAGAAGACGGAGCAACAAAATGCTCATCAACCACTTTATACAATTTCAAATAACTCGGATAGATTTGATTTCCAGTACGGTAAAGAATAAAAGTTAGATTACATTCGTATAAGGAATTAGATGCTACTTGTGTTGACTTCTCTGCACTTTCTATTCTCTCACTTTGTTGTATATAGTACAGATAGATGAAATTCTCAGAAGTTAAGTGGTCTCAGCACCCACGCTGCGTGTGTGTATGTGAGAGAGTTTTCGTATTTTTACAGAAACTGGACATCATAACAAGCAATCATAACAGTTTGGAAAGCGGTCCCAATAATACTTACGAATGTCTATCAAATGAACTACCTGAGAATTTGACATTGTTTATTCTAACTGAGAAATTAGAATACCCGTAATTGATGACGTCATACACCTACACCATTACGGGTATTCTGATTACTCATCTACAATAAACAATGTCAAATTCTCAGGTAGTTCATGTCAAATGATCTACATGAGATTTTGACATTGTTTATTGTAGCTAAGTAATCAGAATACCCGTAATGGCGTAGGTGTATGACGTCATCAATTACGGGTATTCTAATTTCTCAGCTAGAATAAACACGTATTAACTTTATAAGACTGGAAAATCATGGAAAACTGCAGTCAGAATGTTATTAGCGAGTGAGAACATATAATGGCTTAGGAAATCATAATCGAAGCTGAACCCAATATACTGTACGTATCTGAGCAAAGTTTGTGACTGAAGGAGTGTCACATAGACGGGTTTTGCAGCAAAATATATCGTTGTTAAGGAATTAACATTGCACAATAGGGTCACACAAAAATACACTCTTAGCTGAACTAGCCAATGATAAACTTTAAATACTGCCTAGCGTAAGATTTCGATTATGATTTGCTAAACCGACACGGTTTACGTCATTATTTTTTGAGATTTCTTTCTACTGTCTCTTTTTTTCTTTTTAAACAACAAATTTGGATTCAAAATAAAGGCGAATAATATATATATAAACAGACAAAGATTTTATAAGAACAAACTAAAGTAGACATCGGCTAGTAACATGTAAAAATAGACATTTTATATATAGCCTACAGGATGTGTGAGAAAGGTGTTGGAAAATATGGCAGAAATTTCAACATGGAGCGAAATATGGACTCCAGAAAAAGGTAAATAAAATTATTATTTGTCAATAAATCTTACTACAGATTGAAATAACATTGTTATTCTGGGAATTATGTTTTACCACTAGGATGGGTATTACGAGTTAAAAACGCGAAGTTATCAGATTTATCAGTGTTGCAAACTTGGAATAAAGTTTAATTATTTTCAAATAGCATTATTTCTACTTATTTAATATCCGGTATCCTCTAAGGATGGTAAACATAACGCAGTATTGCAAACTCTGAACATTATAGCAGGTTAAATGCAAAACATCTACATTTTGGACATCTTTTCTTGGATATTTTCACAGTTCGAAACACTGCAATCTGTGTTTTATTTTTATTATTATGAAGTTTATTATTTCTTAAAGGATATGAAATATCCATTAAGTTGACCAAATAGCATTTGAAAAATAAATTTCTACACTAGGTTTGCAATACTGAGAACGGAATGACATAACAAGTTGGAAACACTATATCTCGAAAACAAAGCGGAATTTCACATTCCACATAGAAGAAAAACAAGATTTTTCCTGTTTTTGATACTAGTGTTAATGACTTGTGAAAGTTTGGCCATATACATTTGAAATGCACCTTGTATATTCCTTACTTGTGTGGGTGTATAGGAGATAAAGCATTTAAATTTATTTTCTACAGGACGAGAAAAAACCTATCTGACTTTGTGCTCTCTCATAAAACAAGTATCCATCTTTAGATGTAAGTCCTTTAGTTAAGTCTTAAATTACTTTATCGTGGAGAAGTAGGACTTGAATTTCTTTCCTTCTCTCCATCTTTCTCTCTCTCTCTCTCATTTACTCACTCAGTTTCGAGATGCATTTCTCTTCCTGCCAGCCGTTATCTAATCATCTTTGCTATAATTTACAAGCCAAAGGGATCTTTCTTTTTCTTCTCCTGTTCATTTCGCGGTTTCTACCTTCTGTCTCTAAGGCAAAACGCAATATCATAAGTCTTATCTAAACTGCATGATTCCTCTCCTGTGCTTTTTGTTCGCCTAATTAGTATGGATAGAAACACCTGTAAGCGTGTTCACGATATACCTAAAGGAACAAACCAAATGTTGCTGGCCTCCTGGAATAATATATTTAAAAAAAAGTATTACGGAAAGAGATAATTTACATAGTACTGCCAATGGTGTTTTTTGTTGTTATGTTTTTTCGTTAAGTAATTAATTTATAGTGTTCTTCACTAGCTGAGAAGTTATGCGTATCGTGTTGTAATCAAGGGGGTACAGTTTCGATTCCCGGTGGAGACACAAGTGACTCCGTGCCCTCTTAAAACTCTAGGTTCCCCCAGTAAACAGCATGTCCATCTAATAGGAAACGATGGTACACCACAAGTTGTTCACCTTGTCCAGATAACTGTTTCACACATCAGTCTTCGATCAAGAATATTTATCATTAAAGCCACGGCAACACAATACCTAATTTGTCGAAGAAATCCAGAAGGCTAAGCTGTTCTGTGGGAAATACTTCACTGAACTGCCTGAAGTAGGATCGCTAATTCAGGAATTCCCCACAAAATATTATATCTCTTTCAATTGAAGGTGTAGAGGCAACATAGTGCCAAGCCTCATCTTTGAAGAAACGGAGACGCCTTAGACATTACTTGATTGAACAATTCTACTTTATTAGTCCCAGATTTATCTTTTATTTCTTCACTGTCTGTCTGTTGTTAACAGTTTTGACATTATTATCACCAAATATCATAACCTTTACCGTTTCTTTTGGGGGTGAGGCTTGGCACTATATTGTCATGACTTCTTCGGAGGAATGGTTCATGTGTACAGAAATTGGTCGTTATTGTTGGAATATAATGGTAGAGTACCTGAGGGGGATCTCAGTCAAACCAGTGACAAGCTTCTCTGAGTATTTTTCATTTACCATGTACAAAATCTTTATGTAAAGAAACTTTACACTTCTACAAAACTATTTGTGGGTTGAAATATAGAAAAGCAAGAAAGGGACACTTTTGGTCATATTGGTTTAAACGTTATTATCCATTGTCCAACTACGCATTAGAGACAGAATATTTCTTCTGCTTGGTACATACAGTTGGTTTTTGATCGACAAAGACAGCATCCACTTTAATTTCAATGAAAGTGTTGTATAATTTCCAAATTTCATTCCAGGAAGCTTGCTTCTCCGCAATCTTTAAATAATTTAATGGTAACATACTCAGCGACTGAGCAAAGTAAAGCGCAACAAAACACACAGAGAGAATTTGATTTAGTACTATACTAAAGCAGGATTAGGGAAAATTATATTCTTAATTCCAACTTGCTTTATTTCGTTGTGCTGCTAGCTTTAGGTAAATATTGTTTTCATAAATTCCTTTCTACATTTTTTTTGGAGGTTGTTATTCTTTCTATATTCTTTCTTTTTCTGTTTCGTTTTCTATCCGAATAAAGAAGTTATTCCAGTTGTCTCCTTTTCAGTTTTCCATCTGAGTATTCTAACCATTCTATCCCAATAAGGAATGTCACTATATTTTAGTTATTGTTTGTTGTTATTCTTCTTCTTATTTCTTTTGAGAATAAGAATTTCAATCTATCTGTTTTCTTAGTTTCCTAGCCGAATAAAGATATAGATAAAGAGGACAAATCGTTTCATGATCTGCATAGGTTATTTTTTTTTTTTAACATTAGCACAAGATGCAATTTATCGTTTGAGGAAATCTTAATAGTAAATTCAAGATTCTATCCAACATACTTTTGTGTGAACATAATGCCCATAAATTGTCTCAATACAACTGAGGAGTACAGTGAAAAAAGGGAGAAAGTTCAAGAAAGATTTCTCGCAAGACGTATTTTAAAGTCTAACTCTTCCATTTATTCCCATTTAATATTTTAAAAACCTCTGTAGCGTGCGGATTATTTCCGCTTTTGGATTTTAAAAAAATTCTTGCGGTTAACTGTCATTTGTTTAGCAGCTGTTAAGGGTGAAAACTCGCCTTTTGTAAAAAAAAAAAAAAAAAACTTTCTTTCTGTGTATTCTTCCACTGTGAAAGATAACTTGATTGGCAATTAATTCAACCTTAGTCGTATGCGTTATTGCAAGTACTAGCCATGGTATTAGGCTGCGAAGCTTACCCGTTTCTTTCTTGAATGTAATGGGGTGTTTAAGTATGATGTCACATACGATCTCTCTTGGGTTGGATTTACTGGTCTCCCACCAGGCGCCTTTCCGCGGTAGATATAGTCGGTACTGGAAATATTACTGGACGCTACCTTGCAGAAGTAGGGGAATTTACAAAGACTAAAGGAAGATAGTCCCGAAGAAAAAAAAATCATAGTGAAGAGAAGCAGCTTCACCATAACAACTCTGAGGCTGAAGATAAATGATATAGAAAAAACTTAGAGATGGACAGAGGATGACATCTTTCATGTTTGGTTTGACTGCGAGGTCGATGAGCTGACAACTCTACATCAGTAAGCCAAACGGCCGTACCTCAGTGGTAGAGCGTTGGTTTAACATCCAGGAGGTCCGGGGATCGGCCGACCATTCTGACCGAGGTTTTCCAAGGTTTTTCCTCAGTCACACCAGGCAAATGCCGGGATGGCGCATATAAAATGGGCCCTGGTAGTATACTTTCAAACATCCTCCCCCCACCCAATCCCACCCTGAGCCATAGATGCCTAAAGGCCTTAAGATACATTCAAATTCTACACCAGTAAACCATGGCAAGAAACGGTATCAACTCCTGGGTTACAATATTCCTGAAGTAAACTACTACTTCATTCGGATCTTCGGGAGCGTACTGCTTCAGATCTCCAAGAACAGATTTATGAATGACCTTACCATAGGAGTATGGAACATACAAACCTTGTACGAAACCAGCGCTCTTCAGAAGATGGTACACGAGACTGAGAAGTACAACATAGCCATACTAGCAGTACGAGAAGTTTGATGGAAGGGTCAAGATAGCATTTGACAAGGAAAATACACTTTCTACTACGAAGGAAATTATAAGAGAGCCTTTCGCGCACAACAGTGGAGTTCGGGAACTAAACCAAGCTCAAATGATAGTGCGTCACGGGAATCAATTAAAATCCGTTATTAGAAACATCTGTTCATGGTCACGTGAAAATGGATTAGAAGTTAAACCATTGAAATCAAAATTTATTATAATCGGTTCACGGAAGATACTTTCCTCCTTTAAGACAGTAAACATCACTGGCCTCGATGTAAATGACGTTATAGTTCTTTTAAATGAAAAGAACCTTGGTCTATGTATAAACAAACACTTATTCTTGACAGAACATGTGAACAACCTTTGCAGAAAAACGTATGGCACATTACATTTTTTTCGCCGCTTAAAAAATGTTCTTCCCGAATCCATCAAAGCCACTTTAGTGCAATAATTGCCCCAAGTGGATTACTGTGATGCTGCTTACATGGACCTTACTGAGGACCTAGCAAAACGCTTACAGCGCATACAGAATGCCTGTGTCCGCTTCGTCTTTAACGCAAAGTAGTTCGACCATTTATCGCACTATTATAATAAATTGGGCTGGTTTGCTCTTCGCACGAGACGCCGTCAACATGCTCTAAATTTACTTTATAAATTAATCACAACGAAAAAACCGTCATACTTGTCATCCAGGTTCAAATTTCTCAGTGACACTCACTCTTTAAACATGGTACTCTAAAGAGAGCATGGCACTCTTAGTGCCAAAGCAGAGTACTACTCAAAATCTTTCATTGTGTATACTACTAGAGCTTGGAACGAAATCCCTGCATACATCAGACACTCAGGTTCTCTATTAACATTTAGACGAAAACTTATTTTTTTTTATCCCAGTCACAATTTCCTGTGACTCACTAGACACACAAGTGTACAGATCAACAATGTTACATAATATTATTATTATTATTGTTATTATTGTTTTCCTTTCTTTTAGTAATCGCTTTATGAATGTAATATTATAGATTTCTTCACACTTAACTGTAGTTGATATTGTATGATTTTTAGTGTCCATTTTTGTTTGGTTTGTAGTGTTTAATTATTAATTTTGTAGTGTTCAATTATTTATATCATGTAAATTTTATGTAGAATGTTCAAATGGTTGAGTGGAAGAAAAGGTTATGCCTTAACTCCACCATTCATAATAAGAATAAATGAAATTAAATCAACTTTAAAAATAAAAAAAAGTTATTACCAATGGATGAAGCTGCTGACGTAATACTGGTTTCGTTACCACGAGACCAGTATTATAACTGCCAAACCGAAGAAAAAGAACAACTATTTCATCTAATACTTGTTCAGCTTTCAATGAGGGTTCGAATTACATGAAAACATAATCCACTTTCCATTCAATGTTTTTTAGTTGACCCCCTACAGAGATACTTCCTGGACACCACCAGTTAATCCTGTATCATACATCAATTCTGTATATACACTTCTCCTATCTTACATTTTGTTTGAAAGTCCTATGTCAAAATGATTTCCGAGCCTTGTAAGAACTTCACAATATATAGGTTCGTTAGGCAGGTTGTGACCTCATGTCTCTAGAACGACTTCGAATACGGGACTAACATTTGGCACATTTATATCTTCGGTGATGACCTTTGATTTGAACTTGGTTTCATTCCTGGACTCCACTGTCACCTACAGATGGTTTCGTTGTCAGTCACACCATTTTGGAACAGGATTTCTCATTTAGAGCAGTATACTTCCCGTCAGTTCAGAATGTACGGGTCATGAACGAAAGACTATCTTACATTACGATACTCACTCAATGGTGTAAGGCTGTTTTAATAAATCTCCACTTTTCAACTGAGGAAATTGATACTAACAGCAAAGATACATTTTACGATAAGCTACATAGATTGTTTGACTGATTACCTTAGTATAATATTAACACGGTGCTGGGGAATTTCAGCGCAATATGAAGGCGTATAGGGAACAAAGTTTCAGACCTACTGTACGCGAATCAAGTCTTCACGAACTCAGCAACAAAAATGGCGAAAGACTGATAACTTTTGAGATTTCGAAAAATCTAATAGTAAAGAGCACGTTCTCCGAACACAAATACGCATGGATATCTCCAAGTGACAAAACACTCAACCGCGTTGTTCACGTATTACTAGATACTAAATAGACGAAGACAGAATTTTATCATAATGGACATTAGAGCTTACAGAGGAGAGGAAGCTTGTCATCAGTTAGTGATCACAAAGGTGAGAGAAAAGTTGTGCATCGTGTACAAGGAAAGCAAAGGATTAAAATAATTGAAATTTTGATGCTATTAGACAATAAAAGCGTAAAGAGAGATTACCAACTCGAGATTTGATATAAGTTTCGAAATCTTAGCCGACTCAAGTAATAATAAAAATGACGTTAATATTAATAATGAAATTGATGTGAATAAGATGTAAGAGTCAATTTGTGACACTGTGAAGGTCTCAGAGCAAAATAACATGCAGGTGAGGAAAAAACGACAGAAAAAATAAGTCATGGTTTGATAAATATATTAAGCTTCATGAGGAACGAAAACAACCCAACCAGCAATATAACCGAAGCAAATGCAAACCACTGCACTAACTCGAAACGTAACGCCCAACACTGGCTTAGAAACAAAAAGCGAAAATATTTGACGCAGAAAATTCAGAAGATAGAGGAGAACGGTAAGATAGCATCATAGATCTATACAAGTGGATAAACTTGTTAAGAGAAGATTACCAACCAAGGCTAGCGATGATTAGAAATGTACATGGAAATCTTCAGGCGAATCCAGTTAAACTTCTCTATGTGTGGAAAAGCTATTTCGACAAACTTCTTAAAGTACCCACAGGCAGAGAAATAGATGAAGTTCAAAAGCACACCGTGGATACCCAAACCTTGGAAGACCGAGGTCGACATTTCTATGACGAAATGAAACTTTTCAAATCACAAGGAATTGACAACATCCAGACAAAGTGATTAAAGAGGGAGGAACGTCACTTATTAAGGAACTTCATAAATTGACAAGTGCTATATGGAGAAAGGAGAAGCTTCCAAAGGAATGGAAAACCTCAGTAATATTTACGGTTTATAAAAGAGGTGACAAATCTGATTGTAACTGAGGCATATGCACGAACAAATGTCCATGTTCTGTCTTTTAACATGTAATATAGACTTTTGTTCTCGCACACGTTTCAATTATTACCGTAGAATCTCGTTAATCCCAGTTGTTAATTGATTTTAAGAAAACATATCATTCTATCGAGAAAGCTGCACAATATCCTGATAACATTTAGAGTTTCAAAAAAGTTTGATTAACTACTTAGGTTGTGTTCCATAAGCACAATACGTGTAGATATCAAATATTGAAATTAAGACGGAATAATTGACAATCGCCGTGATCGGGACTCGAACCTGGATCTCTCAGTTGCAGGTTAAGTATGCTATCCATTACAGCACCCCCAGCACGGGCAATTCTATGTGTATATACAGTGTTCCTCTATCCTAGACACTTTCCCAGCTTCTCATTGCTAGTTACGAAGTCTAGGCATTCCACTACACGCAGAGACTTTTTGTTGATGAATCTTCTTCAATCGTGTAGTGCAAAAGAATAGATTTTATTACATACGGTATTTATAAATATTAAAGAAGATAAATCGTATGCTAAGATAAAAGGAAAGAAAGCACAAGATCGGGATGAATGGGGAGAGGGTTTACCTTGCTTTCAAGGATCTGCCGCCTTCAATAGAACACTGATCATAACTATGAAACCCGGCAAGTGGTAGAGTGTTAAGAAACAGGAAGCTAGTCTTGTGATCTGAGGTGTTAGGCAAGCCTCTCCATGATTCTTGGTTCGAATTACGGCTGGGGCATGAACATTTATAGGCAGCGAATAAAATTAGACAGACTGGAGACATTATTTACTAAAATGACAAATATACATATAGTATAGGACTGACCGACATATAGTAAATGTCTAGGGCCTGCAGGGCCACCTAGGGGAAAGTCTAGCTTTAACTAGGCTACTTTCGTCCTTAGTTATATAAAAATAAAATGTTTAGAATTATTTAAGGAATTGTTGAGGTTCTTTTGAACTGGACACTGCACCAGAGCACGCCAGCACGCAAGCATCCAGAAAATTCGCCTACGTTAGTCAGAAATGAAAATGTCCAGTTTTCTCAGAAAATGGATTAAACTGGAAGTGGCCGAGTGTATTTTATCAGTACTGAAACTCTTGTTGTAGTTAGTCAATAAATGCTAGTCATTTGATAAGTTGGATAGTTTACTTCTGTATTTGTCGGTGTATCTTTTTTGTTGTTCCCTTGATTTTTAATGACAAGTTCTCTTCCGCCATATATGTGATCATCTGTTTAAACAAGATTTTAGACGGCATTGAAGCATCTGTTCAGATGCCATTTTTATAGCTAAGTATAGCTTAGTGAAAGATTCTATGTCTTGGGGTACAATTAATGTAAGTACTGTAGAGATCCATCTCATTACATTGACAGAAAATTCTTTCATCATTTCGTTAATAATAGTCTCTTAGTTTGAAACAATTGCGTTTCCCAGTTTTAATATTTGGAATACATGAATTAACATTATAAGACGATGATCATTGATTCGATTTGAGTGATTAAGCAAATATGCTGTTTTCTGTTCTGGTTTGTTCGCAGTTTTGTAAATTTTGTCTGGTAAAATGTGTTGTCCTTTCATCAGGTTCTGTGGGCAACTGCATGTTCACGACCGGTGTCCCCGAATTTTACATGTACCGCAGATTTTTTTTTTTTTTTTTGCTATTTGTTTACATGTATTACTTAGGTGGATGTCTACACATTTGTAATAAGTTGTTTTGTTTGTGCATGGATTTCCATTATGATATGTATTTTAGACATGGTGTACACGGAAATGGTCTCCCGTTTGTTTGAGATTTCTCTACCTTATACCGCATGTATCCCAGAGTTATACCATTAGGATCTTCCCTGCTTTACGTTTAGATTTAGAATATGAGTTGATCCTGAATTTATCGGAATCTGTCTAACTGTATTAGTGTAATCAGAGATTTAGTCCAGAAAACTAAACCTTGCTATAATTTTTTTTGGGTAGTTCTCACGTGAACATTCAAACCATGCATCTGCATCCGGAAAACACCCTACTCAATTTGCGTGTACAGTAAATAGATTTTAGCAATATTTCTTTCAAGGTAGAGCACGGCACATTAAAATGTTAAAAATTGCAAAAAAAAAAAAAAAAAAAGTGTAAGAAGCATATAGTAACAGATATAAGTATATAGAAATATTATTTGAAAAAAAAAA
>JAGDQP010023388.1:0-17170 GCA_022664845.1 Lepisma saccharinum
CTTCCTTTGATCTTCCTCCGACTTGCATATTCGTCTAAAACATATAACAACATTCCTCACAATTGTAATGCCATTAAATTTCAATTTTAACCAACCTTGAGCCGGGCCCACCATTGCATTTCGTAAAATATTTAATTTTGCTTCGTCGTTTATACGGAAACATCCTAGATAGATCGTAAAATTCCGTAGATATTCGGTTGGATTTTTCTGAAATATCCTTCTTCTAACGAGGCACATCTAGGAGCTCCGTAGGTGTAGCATCCTTGTCATTAGTGGTATTCATGTTTCATCAAATTATTAACAAATTTGTGGTTTCAGGTTTTATATTGATTTTCTTGCCTGGCTGTAATATCTTCCTCACGTTCGGGTTTCTTGAAATTTCTATTTGCTCGCGTTTCTTCAGAATTACATATTTCCCGCAGATGGGTGTATCCTCCTTTATTTGTTAAAATTCTTTCTGCTCATTGTACAACAGCTGACTAAGGTGTTCAATTGTCTCGTTCGATATTGTAATCTTATTGTCGAGCTCATACATACCAGATTTCGTAATACTTTCATAATTTTTGAATTCCCTATATTGAATTTCACAATCATTGTTATAACAACTGATATATTCGTTTAGCATAGTCTTAAATTTCTCCTTGGAAGCACTAATCGATTCCTCACATTGTCTCGAAAACTCACTTTTCTTTTTCCTTTTCTTCCTTTTATAGTTTTTTTACCATCCTTTTACGCTTTCTTTCCTCATTTTCTTGCTTTTCCCTTTTTTTGTACTTCCTTTTCTTGCTTTTCTCTTTCCTCTTTCTTTTCTCTGTCGTCTTTCCTTCACACGATCCATCGAAATAAAGGCCCCATAGTCATGCTCGAACCAAGTTTGATGCTCTCTTGAGGATCACTAGTGTCTTCTCCTCCACTCTCGTTTTTTCTTAGCATTTGACGCTCTTTTGTTTTCTTCTGATGTGTGGATTTAGCGTTATACCAGACTCTCCAATCTGTTGATTTTCTTCTCATGCTGTTCCTTCGATGGATTTTTTCCACTTTCCTGATGTATCCAACTTCCGGGTTTCGGCATCAGGCACCGTATTACTCAGTTTTTATTGGGTTCAATTTCAACAATGATATGAATGAAATTACGGATAAATTTGAAGTAAGAGTAATTATTGCAGTCTCAATGATAGTTGTAAGTGGTGGAAGTTATGAAACATGAGTATGCATTGCCAGATTCGCTGACACGGGAGAATTAGAGATATTTAAATGATGCTTTGAACTAAAATTATGTTAGATTTAGTGTTTTGAAATTATATTATTTTGATCAGTTGCGTTATTTCCTGAATTAGGTTAAGTATAAATTATCTAATTGACACAAGCGCCAATCAAAGCTGAATTTAGAAAACTGATGATTTTCGATCATGATTAATGTATATTAAATGAAATATAATGTGGGAACAGATATTTTTAAATTATTGAATTCCAGTAATGCCGGTCCTCAGACTGGAGCATGCATTCTTGCTTAATTATCAATGATTGAATATAAATGAGGAATAATTTAATGATGATTTGAAATGCTTATACCTAGGTCTAGATCTTAGATTTTGAAATTGTATCATGAATGCTTTAGTATAGTTTATTACTACAATTGATATTTTATAAATAATCATTTAGTGGGGAAGGTATTATAATCATAGCTCTTATTTTGAAAATGTATAAATTATTCTTTATTATTTTAATGTGAATCAACTGGGATATATTAATCCAAAATTCCAGGGAGACGCTGGGATTGTATAAACAGGACTAACATAGTAATTGTATATTTAAGCATTAATGGAATTATGTATCAAGTAAATGAAAATTTTATTTTCATCAGTAGTATGAATAATTTGCATTATTTTGAATTGGGGATCAATTAAAAAATATTACACATATCATTTCATTTTGTATTATATTATTTATTAATTATTATAATAATATGATTATTTCCTGATTAATTTATTTAGACATATTTATTAATTAATTAAGGATTGGTTATGCACTCGAATTATTATTATTATTAGTGCAAAAAGCACTCTCACTATTCTTTATATCACTCTGTTTTTATTAATTCAACGGATTATTTGCTTTTATATACAGATTCATTTAGTTACTCAGGATATTTCGTTACTGAATATTAAGCACTCTGATAGCCTCTTATTTATTCAAGTAATTTTCTTGCAGGGTAGACTGCATGGTATTTTGTTTGATAATACCTAACCAAATCTGGAATGCAGGGGTGGTTGTAGGGATCTTGGGCCTACGCCTCACCAACATGTATTACTATTATTGAATAAAAATAACAACACGCTGTAGGCAAATCAACAACAAGACTAGGCTGTAGGGACTTACAGGGAATAAGTTAAACTATTTTTAATATCACGCGAAATATAAGTATACAAAACAGAAGCAACATTTCATGTTCTAACGAAACAAAATAGGATGCGCAGAAATTCTCTTTCTTGAAATTTAAGTGACTCAAGACGTCTTTGGCATTCTCCATTGCAAAATGTTTGTAGTTTGTAATATTCTGAAATTAAAAGAATTTATTTGATTTCGTTGAGATTGGATAGGGCTTCCTTAATGGAAATAACATGAAATAATAACTGGTTGGGATTTAATCTACATTGTAGAATACCAAGAAATAAAATATATCCAGCTTCCATAATCCTGTGGTTACACTCACGGACATTAGGTCGGCAGTGGGCAGGCAGAAGTGTTCGATTCCTTTTGTCATCATACTGACTGACATTTCCAAGGGTTTGTTTAAGCTCCACTAGGCGAATATGGGCATACCATGTACATTGCTACCTTCTACTCTCTCACTGAAAGAGTATTCGCTAAAAGATATTATTGCACAGACATGTGACATATTGATTCTACATATGACTGTCTGACCCTTAAAAGTAAGTTAAAAAGAGAGGAACATTAAGAATTTTGAGGGGAAAACCTTAAAATTATCGAAAAAATAAAGAATAGAAGCGGAATTTTAATAGTATGTTTCAACTATTGAGGAATATATTGTGACAAGAAGAGGGGCAAATGAATTATGCTCAATCTAACGACTATGTCAAAAAGAATTACAACAGGAATTGCAATTGTTCACGATTTTCAACCAAGTGTAAAGGTTCATACGCACGAGCCGTGCATCACTGTGCTCTAAACTATTAAAGCCGTAGTTCAACGTGCGATCGGACTCTGAAGCACGTCGTTCCGAGACATCCATTAGTCAAGCAGGGTAATACTGGGATGACCACTAGAATTAAAACTACGGACAGTTACTAACAAATTCATATTTCTTGTGACAAACTAAGGCTAAAGATACTAGGTATGCCATATAAGTAGAAGTTTCCGAGAAACCGGTCACTATTCTTCGTGGTCCGTGTGTGGTGCTATTACATTGAATTGAATTCATTTATGACATTTAGCCATCTATGGCTTAGAGCTGGTTGGGGTAGGGGAAAGGATGCGAAAAGGGGTCGGCAGATTCTAAGTTGAAGATAGCATCTTGGCATTTGGCTGGTGTAACAGGAAAACCCCTGGAAACCCTCAGTCGGAACAATCTGGTGCTGGATCAAGCCAACGACCTCCCGAAATCAACTAATTTACGACTACTCGGTGAGTGCTATTAAATATTCTGCTTGACTTTTCATCCTTTTTCAGGTTTTAGAGAAGTGTAAAACTGAAAATTATATAGCCTAGTTTTTCATACGTTTTTTAGTTTCTTTCACTTTATCAGAATAAAGTACTTACTACTTGAACATGAACCGGATTGGGCTATGAATATTTGTATAATTTTTACTTACAGGGGAAGGGTTTGGGTTCGAACAGTAATTTTTGATAAGACTTCCTATATGTATTTGTACCCCAATGCTGATAATGCCTATAAAGCAGTTCGACCTGGTGCTTCGTTTGTTCGCTACAGGGCGTTAACATTTAGAACAAGAGGGAAACCGCCGTTGCAATGACTGCTGTAGTTTCCGTTGAACAGAAAATTTTTGGTAAGACTTCGTATTTATATTCGCACCCCGATGCTGATAATGCCTGTAAGGTAATTCGACCGAGTAAGGCCGCGCTTGTCCGTTACAGGACGTTAAAGTTTTAGAGCCAGTGGAAGAGAGCGCGAGCGGCCGCTACAACGGCTTCCGCAGTTTCAGTTATTTATTACTCAAAATATCTACATGAACATACCTGACAGTGCTGACAAATATTGCAAAGCCACAATACTGTGTAACAAATAGTTTGACAGATATAGGCCAGTATGTCACCACAAATGTAAGTGAGGATTTCCTACAAAGTATGTGAAACAAAAGGGAAAGTCACAATAGGCACAAGGACAAAAGACACATCAAGGCAACCTTCAAAGGCACTCCAAAAATGATACGAATCTCACAAAAAATCTGAATTTAGGGGGTGGGTTTCGGACCCCCATGACCCTATCCGTAAATGTCAGAAAATTCAAGAGTGGAAAATAAAGTGGCATTTGACACCGTGTCCCTGGTCCCTGGAGGTTCATTTTGAAGATTGCTCTGTATGCCTATTTTGATTCTCTCTTCTGTTTTACTCACTTTGAGGGAAAAACCTAACTTGCATTTGTGAAAAAAGGACTGGTCTATATCTGCCAGACTATTCGTAACACGGTATTGTAGCTTTGCAGACTATCAGCACTGTCAGTTTGAGTAACAAATGCATGTTCCAACTGAAACTGCGGGAGCCGTTGCAGCAGCTGTCCGGGCTGTCTTCCACTTGCTCCAAATTTAACGCTCTGTAGTGGACAAACGCGTTCTTACACGGTCGAATTACTTTGCAGGCATTATCAGCATTGGTGAACGAATACAAATACGAAGTCTTATGAAAAAAATCCTGTTCAAACAAAAACTACAGAAGTCATTGCAGCGGCTTTTCTCCCTTGCTCCGAACTATTAACGCCCTGTAGTGAACGAACGAAGCCTTACCCGGTCGAACTGCTTTACAGGTACTATCAGCAACGGGGTACAAGTACATATACGAAGTCTTATCGAAAAAAAATCTTCCCTTATTAGGATAGCCGGCTGGCTGTTTTAGAATATCGGGTTCGTTTCAGAATAACAATAACGAAAGAATCAAGAATTAGTAGTTTTATTTTCGGACATAATTCCAGAGAAATAATTCTAAGCAGTAGTTTCGAACAGATATACTTTATCTTAACCTTCCCGACTTTATATTTCGCTTTCATTTAAATATTTAAAATGGATACCTTTCAATTGACCGCCAGAGAAAAAAGTAGTTGCGAGAAATTATTCCCGAAGCAGTTAGTGAAAATTGTCCATATGGCGAGATGAGGGAATTCTACAAGCCCGAAGACCGACCGCCTATCTCGTGCAAAGTAGCGACGTTACGTTTGTTCAAAATGCGCAAACATATAGAGTCTTATGGAGAAAACGATCTTTCTTGTAGCCTTTTACACTCCCTGAACTACTTTCACCCCCTTTTACCCCTCTGAGATGCCCAAAAAATCATCAGCGTTCTTGCAACCTGAAGGAAACGAAGCTGAAAGCAAGGGAGCTGCTGTTCGTTGAGACGGATGGAACCACACAGTACCTACCCCCCCCCCTCTCTCTCTCTCACACACACACACTCTCTGTCTGTCTTTTGGTTTGGATCTGATAATTGAGTGTTCTGTATGTTAAAAAATGATAAGAATAAGAAGCAAGGTGGTTACCAATAATAACAATATTAGAAAGTAGTTTGCACAAACGAGCAAACATATGCACGGTTCGCCACTGCATAGAATGATAAAATATTTTTAGACACTACAACTCGACTTATACAGTTATAGGAATACAAATTTTGACATTCAGTTATCATGTATATAATTGAAATGTACACATATGGAACATCCATATAGCTAAGTAGAAGAAGTTCGGGATGGTTGCGAATGATCGGAAGAGTAATATATCCGAGGATGGGGAGAATGAACGCAGCGATACTCCGTGGAGTAAGACTTGGGCCACGTTGTTCGGTCGGGTGGAGGTCATTGACCTTTGACGTCTGTTCGGTGTTGCCAGATGGGTTGATTTATGCGACGTTGCCAAGTTGTACTATGATAGTGGGTGAACTATTGCAAAACAAGATGACGGTGGTGGTAGGTTACCGGGGCTTACTTGAGTAAAGCGTTATTTATCTTGGAGGAGATTGTGGAATATTTGAGACCGATGGGAAGAACGAGCTAGAAGAAAATGACATTTGAAACAATTGGGAAGACCGAAACGTGGAAAGATACCGTTGGGAATAGTTCTCCATTCCAGTTTATTGCTAGCCATTTTGCGTTCCAAGTCACGTCCAACCTTCAGCAAAGTGCTAACTGGAATGTTAACACATGCAGTGTAAATTAACATGTTACCCATTTAAAAGAGGGACGTATTGACGTTTGTTACACAATCACAACAGCCCTAACTTTGTACTGGTTAACGATAGAGCAAAAATAGGCATACCATTGGATTGGTGAGAACATTTGCTATTAAAATGAGGTGTCGCACGCTATGCTTTCTAGTTACAAAATTTGTCTTATTCAAGATGGTGGATTTCAAGATGGCCACCGTCACGTTCCCCCTTTTCATGGACTTTCCTCTCGACTTCATATATATTCACCATGTTGTTATTGACTTATTATCATTAACACACAGTTTAGAAGGCGTTGTATTGTAAGGGACTTGTGCACAACGAAAACATAAAAATTAATATGCCTGTAACATTTTACCACCAGCGCGTATCTTAAAACTAACGTCACCATTGTTATTCTGATTAAATTTTAGTCCAAAATCATGTATAACTTTACCTTATTCCTATTTAAAAAAGTAGATCTAAATTCAAAATGGCGGATTTCAAGATGGCCAGCGTCAAGATCCACCCTACCATACGACTTCCTCCTAGGTCCAATATGTACCCACGTTGTTGTTATTCACTTTTTCTCATTAACACGCAGTTTACAAAGGGTGGTAAAGTACTTATTATTGTGCACTTGCTGACAGTGGTGAGCGACATTTCAACATGTAATTTCGGGTATTTCCAGTTCAAAAAAGCAGCTGATTTTTTGTGTATGGTCTTTCTGTAGGACTTCCTTCCTCTGCGTGAAATTTTACGGTAGGTTTCGATATGAGCGATATGAGTTACTTCCCTTGTAAAATATATTCAAAGCTATATGCACAGAAATAAATTGTATAGACAGAAATGTTGAATAAAGCAAGGCTACTCGTTAGGAATAATGGTAGCCCAGAAAGTAAATCTTATAATCCACGTTTCCTCTTGAATATTGCACCATATGAAATCAGATTTGACGTCACCGAAGCGTTACACATTCAGCTAAAGGTCACCACTGTGCGAGCCCAGATCACAATGAAAAACAGGAATTCATGTTCTAGAATGAATTTCAGCAAATGGTATAAAAACCTATGTAAGAGAGTAGTAAGAGATCAGTTAGTGTTAGGCTTTCAACTTTAAGAAAGGCCCCGTTAAAGCTCTTTTCACCTCCCAATGCAGGTGCTCAAACTGCTAACTAACGTACAAACAGACATTGACACATACAACAGACACGCCAGTCGAATGGTGAATGCAGTGGTGATAACTGAAGAAGTTTCGTGTGAATTGAAGACTTGAAGCGTTTTGTTATGTAGGTTTCAATATTATCTACTTAATCACCCAGTTACGAACGGATAACGACAACTATAATAATAGTAATTTGAAGGGGAATACGAACATTATTGTAACTATTTTGGCCAAAGTGTTGAGAAACTAACTGAGAAAGGAGCACTGAAACGTGTTTTTACGAGCTTCCAATGCTGCTCTTTTGCGGCTGATTGCTTTGAGGATTAAGGAGAACAAGGATAGAGAAGAGACATATAACACAATGACAACGAACAGAAAAAATGGATAAAAAATAGTGGTATGGCTAGGGTTGCCTTTTAATTTCTTTGTTAAATGTAAACAGTTGGTATAAAACACGAAGTCAGTTATTCTTTGGTTCGGTCAACCAGCAAAAGAAAGCATTAATCTTCATTCTGTAAGCCAGTCATCAGAAACTAATTTCCTTTCGGGGAAAGTAAAGTCAAAACATAGTCTAAGTGGGGGTAGACTGAGTAGAATTTCGTGGGGCTTTAATAGATTTCTTTAAAGATGGAATGTGTGCTTGACGATTTAAACGGATAACACCCCCCGATTGGTGGGCCTGTCAGAATCGCTGATCAGGGCTTAGCTAGTGGGCGCGAAAACACACCGTGTTAGATGTTTTAAGTTGGAACATCTTAAGTCTGAAGCGAGCAGCAATGCAAGAGAAACGTGAAACACGTTTATATTCAGTGCAGTAACGAAGAACGTATTTGTTTTAATAAGTAGCCTATTCATTATCATTAACAAACAACCGTAGTGTAGGTTACACCGAGCGAAATTAGCTCAGTTAGTAAAGCACCTGTTTAGCAATCAGGAGGTCCTGGGAACGATCTCAGCAGCCGTCCATTTTGACTTTTCCCTTAGTCACACCAGGGAAATGTCGAAATGATGCCTACAAACTAGGACCCGACCGACCACCTTCCTACAACATCTACCCCACCCTGTGACGGTCTGGGTAGAATGCTCACGTTAATAAAGGCCAGTATTTCGATTAATTGAGTTCATCAGAATGTACTGTCTTATCCTACTCATATTCACGCTAGCGTTGGCAGAACAATAATAAAGAAGATTATCGAGATATTAGTCATTATTGTCTGTTTACTTATGACCTTTAGGCATCTCTGACTCTGGCTGGGATAGAGATGGGGAGAATTGGAAGAGTAGCGGCCAAGGCCTTAAGGTATTCGCTTGGCGAAACAGAGAAATCTTAGAAAAACTCAGTCAGTGAGATCGGCCGCTGAGTACGAACCCTACTTACCTACCTACGAGTCAACTGATTTGGTGCGAGTGTATAACTGTTTATATTGCTTTTGACTCGATTACGGCCTGAGCCTAAGATTCCTAAAATCAGGAAGTGAATTCAATTCACGTCTCGATGAATTCCCTAAGGAAAATATGTAGCTCTTTTGATGCTTGGGACTCTTTTGTAAAGATGAAGCCATTCTTCAGATGGTAAACGAATTTAAATAGACGAACTATCCTACTCCGATTTACTCGTTCAACCACTATCCACCAAACGACTGCAAGAATAGCGCCGTAATCAAAGCAACGTTCCCTCCTTGCCTACTGCGCATAGCAGGAATAAAATATGTATTTAGTACTCTGGGAATGTATGTTGCAGATTTTGGTAGGAATATTAATTCGGGGAATTGCACAGCCATAATTTTCAATTAATTTATTGATTTGTTATTATCTTCCTAAGAGAGCTTCTAAGAACTGACACCCGGTTTCTGGTAAAGTATGCTCCGAACTACTCACAAGAAACGACTCCAGAAGGATTCGAACCCGTGACCACGCACATAGAAAGCGAGCCTACTAACCTCTCTGCCACTCCGAGTTCTCATTGTCTTTGCGTTAAGGAGATTACACCACTTTAGAAGTAAATATTACTTCCTCATCCGGTAATTTTTTGTGATTATACTTTGTTCAATTGAACTGATTTAATTTATGGCCTTCAGGCATCTAAGGCTCCGGCCGGGAGACGGAAAGGGAAATGATGCAGGAAGATATAGGCCAGGCCTTAAGTTGAAGGTGCCATCTCAGCATTTTCCTGGTGTGACTGAGGAATAACCATGGAAAAACCTCAGTCAGCATGGTCGGCAGCTGGAATTCAACCTCCCGAATGCTAAGCCAACGCTCTACCACTGAACTACGACAGCTCGGTACTCGTGAAATTAAATTTGAAGAACGACGATATCCGACCAATATGTTACCAGGTGCATAAATATCATATGAAACCGGAATTTATGTACAGAAAAGACACAGTGATTGGATGACAATGCTAAGAACTATGTTATTCGGAGTATTGGCCATCGCTAGTGATACATTTCTGCCATCGTTCCGGCAATGTGTGGATGGCAGACCAAGAAAACTGTGCCTCTTGTGCTGTAAACCAGTCATCAACCCATTTTCGTACATTTTCGTAAGATGTGAAGCGCTGGTCAGCAAGTGCGTGTCCCATGGATGGAAATAAGTAAAAATCGGAAGGAGACAAGTCTGGTGAGTAAGCCGCATGCGGAAGGATTTCCTAGCCAAACGTCGCAATCGTTTCCTTGACCGGTTTTGTCGTGTGGGAGGGTGCATTATCGTGATGCACAATCACTTTATATTGTCTTTGGTCATATCCTGGTAGCTTTTCACGCAAAGCTTGATGCAAATCGATCATTTGTGGTCGTTAACGTTGGGTATTAACGGTTTCGCCAGGTTTCAGGAGTTCATAATAGATCACTCCCTTCTGATCCCACCAAACACAAAGCATTCTCTTCCGTCCATAGCGGTTTGGTCTTGCAGTCGATGTCGCCGGTTCTCCTGGAGTTACCCATGATCTTTTACGCTTAGGATTCTCGAAATAGATCCACTTTTCGTCACCAGTGACAATTCGATGGAGAAAATATTTCCTTTTGTACCTGGCGAGCAGAATTTTGCAAGTGGTTTTTCGGTTTTCCTGTTGTCGTTCAGTCAATGCATGTGGAACCCATTCTCCCACCTTCCGAATCTTGCCCATGGATTTTAAACGTACGGAAACTGTTTTTCTCGTGTTACATTTAATTGATCCGCGAATTGCTGTTGCGTTTGAGTCATCCTCATCCAACTAAGCTTGCAATTCGCTGTCTGCAAACTTTTTCGGTGGTCTTCCACGTTCTTCGTTTCTCACGTCAAAATCACCACTTTTAAACTTTGTAAACCACGCATAGCACTGTGACTTACCAAGATCATGATCAACGTAAGCTTCGACAAGCATGCGATGCGATTCTGCAGCAGTTTTTTCAAATGGTAACAAAAAAATCAATGCTCTCCGCACATCGTAGTTTGTAGGTACAAATTGCGCCATGCTGAACACTATTAAACAGTACACCATGACATGAAACTTGTCTGGTTGTGAGTTGCAAATCGTTATCAGCAGTCAAAACAAGCAAGTGGAACCAAGGACGCAGTTTTACGGTAACCACAGTGACAGCTAACGCCGTCTATGCACAAATTCCGGTTTCATATTTACACACCTGGTACATTAGATATAGACTTCTCACTACCCTACAGAGATCAACGAGGCCAATGTCGGATGTATATTGCGTCATGCGTCTTCCAATAAAATACGAAGAATAAAGGCTCTTGCGCCTTCTTTTCTTCAAAAATACTCAACTACAGGTATCTCATCCTTCCCTTACACGTTGTTTCATAATGGCGTGATATAGTTTTGGAATCATATTCTGTATTAGAAACACTGCTTCCGAGAACGAGTTGTTCCTGTAAACACGAAAGTTTTTGTAATACTAGCCCTATCACAATAAATGCATTCCCAACTGAAACAAGCTTTAATTGCGATTCTTCCTTTTACCAAGAAGTGAGTGTCAAGGATGCTTTATTCTTGAGTTATAAACATGGAATTGATCATATTCTAAATCTTGTTAGGAATTTATTTTAGTCATATTTTCCCACTCTAGTTCAATTGATTATATTATTTCCTTCCCTAATTCGTTCACGTAACTTATACCTATGCTCTACTAAACATTACAACACATACCTGACGCAGATACACAAAGATTCAGCCTTGATGATCCTCAGTCAGTTTGTACAGTTTAACTAAATACAATTTACACGAATTGAACTGAGAAGTCACGCCTCTCGCTTGTTTATGACAAACTATTCTGGATATAAGTAAGTACTTCTACAATAGATTCTCTTTGCAAGCGCTTGCTCGAAGAAAAATAAAGAGACATGAGATACAACCAGCCCGGATCGCCGAGGTAGTGTAGGGACGGGTGTGAAGAAATAAAATCCACAAGCGTAGCGCAGTTTCGACAGTCACACAGGTATATCTCAGTCCACAATAGGGAGCCTAATTCACAATAATTTGTCATGCTCACTCTGACATAAAGCACGTGGCCACGCCTTGAAGAAATGTCATATAAAGGAACGGGTTACCAACGCCAGAAACTTATACGAGCGCTACCTAGCGGAGGGTGAGTGGCAGTGGGTGTGTACTCTAGAAGCTCTCATCTACTCGGATGAAACCAACAAAGCCGTGGAATTTTCTACCGACCAAAAGGACCGAAAATCGCTTTCGAATTTCATACAGCAAAACCGTTAAATATTTTCTAAAGGGTTCATGGTAGTTGCCTGTTCCTATGTCCGAGGTAAACTCGTGGTTTACTGAGTTGAAGAAAATGTGAAGATCAATGAGCAATACTTGCAGCAGAATGTCATTGCCCATCATCATATATAAGGAGTCCAGAGTAGTGTATTTAACTTTTGTCCCAGTCAACTTGCCCCATCTGGCGTGAAATTGGAGTATGTAGGCCATTATTTTGACGAAGACTGTCATGTTCCCACATAAATCTTGACCTACGCTCCCTTGGTTTATTAAAGAGTAATCCGTTGACCTGACAGAGAAGCATGGGAATCTCCTGAACGCGAGAAGCCGGAAGTTTGCTTGCGATGAATATGGAGGGAGAAAATGTCTGTCCCCAGACATCTTAATTGTTGCTATGTAACACATTACACCATCTGTTATGGCATGCGCCAATTACCGTTTTAATTTTCGCAGTGTTTGGGAAGATTTGGGGAAGCGAAAACCTTGTTTTTGGAAGAGAGAGATTTTACAAGCAGATGATAAAAAATGCATGTTAACTCTTTCTTGTTAAACACAAGAAAACGGTGAAGTTTCATACGAAATATTAGAAATATATTTCATAGTTAGGATAAATATTCAAGGGATAATCTATCTAACGATAGCTTTATATAAAGAAATATGTATACATAATATGAATATATCTATTTGTAAATATGAATATAGGTATATACGAGGCTATAACCAATATCGTATGCATAATCAGGCAAGGCTAAGACAATGAAACTACCTTATATTGTATACTTTACTATCATAGATTTACAAAGAACTGCGGGGTTATGTTTTACACCTGTTTAAGGAGAATTAGCTACAATAGTAGCATTTTTATGAATAATTTCTACTTTAGAGGTGTGATTATTCTGCATAAGAAGTGTTTTTGTTTGTTTTGACGCCTCCATTTGTATAGATCAATGAGATTTTAAATCGTGAGACGATGAAATATACATAATTTATATGTAGAACAATGTGACTGTAACCAATGTAAGGCGAATTTAATCGCTATTTGCATTATCGCTGCAACTGCAATATCGCTATTTGTGAGCTGGTTACCACACCAAAAGTGTGTAAAGAAGTGTATTTTATGTGTACAAGGCTATTTAACTTGAAATATCATGTACATATTGCCTCAGGGGCATGCAAAAACTATGTAAGAGGATTTCCGATGCTGTTTTTAAGAGAATTTACCTTAATACAGGGTGATTATTGCTTTGAATAACATACGAGATACATTTGAACCATATTTGAGATCTGAATTTAGCTTATTATTGGCTGTTTGGTGTTTTACATAACGTGTGAAAACTGTGAGATGCCTTCCGAGTTGCATGTTTAAGTAAAACTTACTCGATTAGCAACTGCTTTGAAGTATTCATTGGTGTTTTTACGAGAACAGACCTCTTTTGAAATAGGAAAAGAACGAATTAAACATCACATTATCACTTCGGAGGCCGTATTTAGCAGATAATGCAACTAGAAAAGAATCTTTCAACTATATTTTATATCGATTTACCCTCGGAAAGGATTATTTGGTGGCAATCAATAGGATAAAAAATGACAAACGTGATTATGATGTCTCTAAAGCAGACTTTTCAGATGAAACTTGTATCTATTTGGGTGTTTGTTATCAGAAAGGAAGTTCTTGCAGTCACATAGAGTCAATATATGGCGAGAAAAGTGACATTTGAAGTAGAAATAACTTTAATAAATATAAAAACAGGGCTATTTGATGTGAAAATCAGGGAATTAAGACCTTTTATTTACCGGTAGACACTATGAAAGAGACACTAGAATATAATTTTAACCAGAAACCTAGTCTCTAAGATTCTTTTGAAACCCGAAAATACAAGAATAATGCTATATTGGAGTTTTGTTAACACAAAAGAAGTAATTGTTCATATAATGACAGCATCAAGATGGGTGGTTGCCCGAATTTGACCATGTGTAATCCAATTTTGTTAATATCAGACATTGAATTAGATATTTCAACAGAAATATTAGAGTAACAAACTATATTTTCAAAACAAAATTATGGTACGAAGGACTCATTGTTTAGTTTTTCTCGCGCGAGTGACTGTTCGGAATTCAATTAGACACTATTTTACTTGAACAATTGCATATTAAATGGAAAATCAAGCCTCGTAAATGAAAATTGTCCATATTTTGCGCTTTATTAATACAAAGAGAACTCCTAACAACCACATCTAGTCAATATGTAACGGCAAACTCTCACTTAAACTAGGTTGAACGCGTATTTCAAGGCGAAAAGCAGGGATTTACATAATCGCGACTACTTTGAAAACATGCAGAACAATATATAGCGAGAAAAGTATCATTTGAAGTAGGCTGAACATGATTTTAGATAGAATCTACTCTTTAAATTGTAATTTCATGACTATATAACTATTCTGTATATACATTATGGACGTAAAGACTGCTTGGTTAAGGAGATAAGCAGTATTTGAAGTAGTTTGAATGAAGCGAAAGGTAGAAAGAACTGATTGTAGCCGAAAAGAGACTGAAACACATTTAGTCGTAGTATATAAGGAGAAAATAAGATCTATAGGAGTGCATGATGTGTAAATTCAAGTGTTTGCACCCCCATAATTACAATGCACTCTATTTATACGTCATGGATTGATAAATCTACCTTTTGTGAGACCATTTAGGTGAAATATTCACAACAGACTTTTATTGGTCATATTAATGAATTAAAGTAGGTATAACCTCTATGTATGTTTTTTAAAGTAGTATATTAAGAACAAATACATTTGGTAATAAGAAATTATACTTAATTTTATATCTTTCCTGGTAGAATCCCTTACAGTTTGACGAAATATTATTTCCTAACTTTGCGGGAACTTGACTGGTGGTTGTTGTTGCTTGATGGAAGAACCTCTTCCCGCATATGCCAACTTTTGCAGAACCCCTTCAGAAACAAACAACACGCACACTGGAAAACTACCACTACACACCGGATGTCGATACTTTGCTCCTACTGCTCGTGACCATATGTTTACTTGAAACAGGAAGAGTAGGAGACAGGTGGGGGAAGAGTCTGTGAAAGATTATCACACATCCTCGGCCAGCTGACATTGCTGAACAAGCAGTGTTTTCGTCTTAAAATAATTTAATAAGTTATTCTTTACCATTTGTATAGTAACTCAACATTAAACAACAAGAGTTGCCAACTCATACAATTTTTAAAGTGTTGCCAACAATCGATTATTTTAATAAAATAATATCACCTAGTTTCCTTATTGTCTGAAATGCTAGCATTTTAGACTACATTTCCAGAGCCAAAGTATCTTACTAGTATTGTTCATTCACATACCTAAGAGGATACGGCCTGGAAAAGGAGTAACGAAAACTGAACTTAGTGACTACAAAACTTTTAAGTGCTGACCATCATCTATATTACATTAGTCTCATGCTGGGATGTATAACCAGTAGGCTCTATGAATAAAATATTATTTTGCAGAGTTGTAACAAGAATTAAGCAAACAAATACTGCCATACTAAGTAATGACGTCATTTGAATTTAAATAATCTGATTGGTTAATGAAGTCAATAAATTGCCATGACGATTTGATTATGACAGTCTGCTGCAGCTGAATCAAGAAACAATTGCTAGCTGTGACTGTACTTTTGCCAAGCTGACCGTCGAGTGTGTGCTGTCAAGTCTTGAATAATGGACACCTTGCTTTAGTATAATTTGTTATGACTGCTTTCATGATATTTCCTTTGACTTTGGCCATGAGTGTGTAGACCTAAGCAAGGAAATTACTCTACTTTGTATGGTTGACGTATTAACAACTCCCTTGGTTTGCGATCAGATATACCAGAAATTTTCTTAATCCCACACTGATTCTATTGATGTACTGCATAAATTTCTTACGACTTACAAGAAGATGATGACATATTCCGAACGTAAGGACAGAATCCGTTTAATCTTATGGGTGAAAGATGCACTGCATCCATGGGCTTGTACTAACAAAGATCTTCACTCCTTCTAACTTTGAATATACACAAGGACTGCTGTTTGTATAGGAACTAAAACAACTGAATTGTAGTAACAAGGAACTTTTTATTTGTGCATAAGTAAGACATATACAGACTCAAACATTTTCCAAGGGATACAAAAATATTGTGATTACAGACTTGATACAAACTATTGAAGAGTGATGCATTTCCAGACAAGTGATACAAACATTGCTGAAATAAAAAAACAACTGGTGTAAATTATTCTGTTTTAAGACAACTGATACATAAAGACAAATCATAGTAAATATTTTTTCATGTACAATGAAAAGAATATAATAAAAAGTTAACAAAAAATCTTATTTGCATTTTATTTCAAACTCCTTTAACAACTTTACAATATAATATTTCACATAAGTATTAAATAAAAATTACAAAAGTATTTGCCATCACAAAAAAGTTTTACTTTCACAAAAGATTCCTAAGAAAAAAAATCGCAAAACTTTTTGTAAGAAAATATTTTTCTTTTGTTTTACAAAAACGTTTTCGTAAGAAAAAATTTCATAACAAAAAGTTTTAGTAAGAAAAAACTTTGTAACAAAAACATAAGAAAAAATGTTTTGATAAAAAAGTTTCATAAGAAAAAATTTTGTAACAAAAATGTTTTAGTAAGAAAGAATAAATTTTGATAAGAAAAAATTCTTAAGAAATAATGTAACAAAAAATTTCCTAACATAAACAAGTTTAATTTTTGTTTTAGAAAAAAAATCAGCAGAAAAAAAATTGTAAGAAAAACGTTTGCAACCAAAAAAGTTTTTAGTTTTTTTTAAAAAATAATCGTAAGAAAAAAATAGTTTTAACCTTTACAACAAAAAGTGTTTTCAGATTTTCCTTTAC
>JAGDQP010023388.1:17570-29235 GCA_022664845.1 Lepisma saccharinum
TTAGGAAACTATTGACATACGGTTTGGAGAGTCCCTCTGTCATTTGCATTTCCCAGATTTCATATGTTTTAAGAATGACATATCCTTTCTCCAACTCCAAATGTAGTTCAGGAGTACAGTAATCCCTTCATAGCACGTTCTTCTTCATTATGTGCACATTCATTATTCAAGCCTTCACAAACCAACGACGAGACGTTTATGTGCATTATATGGCAAAATGGGTATAGCAAGATTTTCAGGAGCAAGTACTTTGCAGTGAACTAGACCATGGACTATAGCTGAATCAGGAATGTTTTTGCCTTGATGAAATTTAATTTTTCCCCTTGTCATAGGTTTCTTAGACATCACAAACGGATAAAGGGAGGTTACACCCAGATATGCTAAATACTCATCTTCACCACATTAATATAAGGCATGAAACCATTCGGTGAGTCCTCCTTTGAAGGCATCTCTAGGACGTAAAGGATCTTGCATTTCACAACACTCATTTCTTAAGAAACTTTGAATTTCGGGAGATGCTTGAACCATCTTGTTCCATTCACATTCCCAGAGAATTCATAACCAGTACGAGTTTTCTTGTCATATCCATCCAGTTTAAACAGCTTAAATTTAACTTCACCTCCATTTTCTGCTGCTTGCAATGTAACGTTATTTTTATTTTCTATATATTTTAACCATTGTTTTGCCGTTTTACTTTGTTGGTCGCGATACTGGAAACCTAAAGGAGGGATGATTGGAATAGTATTTTATTTAAGATAGCGTGAACGGAAACATTCCATTGATAACAGACTGGTTAGTCGGTCACGGGAAGACATTTATGGACCGAGCTGAGGGCGTATGCGAGAGGATTAAACGATAACAATGGTGCTGGACATCACGGGAAGTGTCCGGGCTGTCGGCATGGTATCTAGAAGTCAGGCGATGAACACCTTCTTATCGGACTCGGTTAAGGATGAGCAAACACAAGTAAATATTTAACAATAACATTTATTGAAGGTCATCGCTAGCTAAATTGAAGAATACAAGATTATATATATTAAACATGGATCTTTAAAGAAGAGATGTCAGTACACCTCGTCGACGTTGAAGTTCTGAATCATGATGCAAATATGAATTTAGATGCAAATTTAAACATATTAAATATAAAATATCAAGAATACAAATCAGTTTAATTTGAGCTCCAAATACCAAATTATACCGAATCAAATACATATACAATTTTAGTTAATTTAGAGAAAGCAACACACCTTTTGAATTTAAGATGTTTTGAGCTGTTGATATGGCGAATTAGATGCACTTCGTGTTCTAAGTTCAAATTGTCACTTTCATTGTATAAGTGGTTTAATCGTGTTTAAACCAAAGATATAAAATTCTGTAATTCTTCTAAGTCCAAAAACGAAAAGTAATTTTGTAGATAGCTGTTGGAATATTCAATAACGATGGTTGTGGTCAAGCGTCTATGAGCGTCTCTCTGCGAGTGCATCAAGAAGGAAGTTTTTGGTAATATTTATATTAGTCTATTTTCTAGTTGAAGGAAGCACTGATAATTTTCATGTGGGAAAAGTACACTGTTCAAGGTGAAGCTGTTTACAATTCTTAAATCATTTCTTGGAAAGGTTCTTCTGTTACTGTTCACATCGGTAATAAGTTTCCAGGTTGTCGCGTGGTTCTAGAGAAAGGGAAGGTACACATGTGACAGTTCAAAGTTCTTGTGAACCAAGGTAAAATCGTGGTTTCATAGAAACAGTTCTCTTCGTAGGGATTTATACACGGGAATAGAAATGCTCTCACAGTTATGTTGCTCTGTTCTGACATATTAATGGTTACCTTGGAGCTTGAGATAATTTTAGCGTTTGATCATGATTCATCACAATTATAGACGTCGAGACAAATCTTAGAAACAATTCAATATAAACCAAATGTCTTACAAACTAAATACACTGTTGCACAAAATTTTTAAGAAAATAATGAAATTAATCAATTGAAATATGTGGTCATACAACACCATCGCACACGAGGCGATAGTTCTTGTTTGCAGGAAGCATTGTATTCCGCCTGTTTGTTCTTCAATAAGGTTTGAAAATCGAATCAATGCCTGTGCCAAAATGAAAACGTTATTCTTACAATACTCCAAGATTGGAAATCAAAAGTCTTTTCACTTTTAATACATTCCTTATGCCACGGAAGAACTGCATCCCGTTCATTGTCGAATCTGGAGTCAGTATCAAAATACTCAATGTCTGGCCATAGCCCAGCTTAATCTTGGTGTTTAGGAGTGTTAAATGGGTACGGAAACTCTCCTTTCTTTAGACTTTCTTGTAACCTCATCGTTGCTGGTAATTTGGATAATTTAACCCCCGTGAACAAATATGTATCACGGAAAATGATATTATTTATAGTTAATTGAATATTCTTCTGTCCTTGTGCTATAATGCGTGGTGTAAAATTTTCTTTTTCCATAATACATCGCACTACTAGTATTGTATCGAAACCAGACCCATTGTGTGAGAGTCCTACTACTTTTTGAAACTTAGGACGCAGTTCCAAGATGATTAACAAATGCGTTCATATTATGAAATTCAAAATCCCTCTGACCATCGACATTACCACAAACACTACAAGAATAATTTTGCTCTATATCCTTACACTGATTGCATCGATGAGATGCACAAATTAAGTTTGGTAGATGTTCACGTTCACCATTTTTATGTGCATCTAGTAGCATTCTCTCTACGTCAAAGATAATGAATAGGAAATCTTGGTTTGCTGGGTTTGACAAAACAGGAATGTGTTTCATCGACATGAATGTTACACAGTTTACAATAATGTCCTCAACACACATGTTTTGTTTTTCTACTACGTCTATCGATTTTCACTCCACACTGGGGACAAACTTGCACATAATAACATATAGGTTTACCATTTGCTTTGAAATTGTGTTGATCATAGCAAGTCTGGTTGGGAAACGTACGATAACGATATAGGCATTTCAAATCGTTGTTGTTAGCGCTATCAATATCGTCACGGTACTCTTCACAATGACTACATAAATATTTGCATTAATGGAACCGACGTTCCTCATAAGGCGTAAGACAGTGATAACAATAACGAGTATGACCTAAAAATACTGTTATGGTTTCAATGATATCATAATGACTGTCTTCGTATCTTATAAAGAATTTCTTTTCCGCAGGTGGTCCCGAATACATTATCGTATACTTACGACACTCAGGATCACTCACATACACAATAATTTGATATTCATCACCATAATGTTTCTGAAACTGGTCTACATCTTCAATACTTCCACCATTTTTACTTAATAAATCTACTTTCGCAAAATAATACAATTCTGCTGCAGCACATGCCCACTTCTTAGGATGTGTTCATGTAGCGTGCATTTTCAAACTCTTTATCGGCTTGTAGTTTCGCTAATACCAAAGCCCGCGCGAGATAATCGGGAACATATTCAACGGGAATGATGTATTTTTGGAGATAATTTTCCAAAGGCAAGTATTTGTCATTACCATATCGTCCCTGCCCGCGAACAGGATTGAAAATGTCAACTTTAACGGTTACTTTATCCCCTAACAAGAATTCATCGTTAGAATTAAGAACATTTTCAATAATACGCAAAATATCTTCTACATTAAAATGTGCAAGAAATCGCCACGGTATGTAAATTGGTTTATTTTCTTTACAATTTCTAGTTCCAATTATAAATCTACTTTAGAATCGGGATCGATATTTTTAAGTAAATGGTCCATAGCAATATTAAATAAACTCTTTACATATTCCTCAGGGTTAGAAATTGAATTTACTACCGAATTAATGGTAATTTGACGTCCCTGAAACCCAAAGTTATTATAGTTTTTTTTCACATTCACTAACAATCTCAAAATCAGAAGTTTTTCCACCACCATACATCATAGGCATGTTATTGCCCTAAGTCCACTGTTGAACATTAATATTAACCATATCACCTTCACAGGAATCCTTCTGTGTTAGCTTCAATGTCCACTTAATTACTACTTTTGTCACTGGCCACAACGTTCATATCACAACTGCTAACCATACTAGTCTTCACTATCCACTTCCATAACACCATCGCCACTAGACCACGTATCCAAGCTGAAAAAGTCAACTGCATCCTGTGGGATCACTCCGTCAGATTCGGTGAATAACTCGCAATAATAACTCCACGCCAAGTGCTTACATTCCACACTTCCAAAAAATGCATAATGTCCAAGATCGATAATGTCTTGGCAAGTCACACAGTGTGGAAAGACAACTTCTTCATTATTCCAATAACAGTAAAGTAAGTAGTGAAGCAACATGCCGGAATCATGTTTTGTTGGACGAAACCGTAATAGTTTGTAGTAACACAAATAATTCCATCATTCAAGCTCACGATCTGGTTCGTCATAGCCTTGAATCTCCTGGGCAGAAAGCAAAGCATCAATTGGATTTTCCATGGCTTCAAACAATTAGGTGTCCTCCATGAAAAACAATAGACCAAGGCGATTATATATACGATATATTGCCTGATTATGCATACGATATTGGTTATAGCCTCGTACATACCAATATTCATATTTACAAATAGATATATTCATATTATGTATACATATTTCTTTATATAAAGCTATCGTTAGATAGATTAGCCCTTGAATATTTATCCTAACTATGAAATATATTTCTAATATTTCGTATGAAACTTCACCGTTTTCTTGTGTTTAACAAGAAAGAGTTAACATGCATTTTTATCATCTACTTGTAAAATCTCTCTCTTCCAAAAACAAGGTTTTCGCTTCCCCAAATCTTCCCAAACACTGCGAAAATTAAAACGGTAATTGGCGCATGCCATAACAGATGGTGTAATGTGTTACATAGCAACAATTAGGATGTCTGGGGACAGACATTTTCTCCCTCCATATTCATCGCAAGCAAACTTCCGGCTTCTCGCGTTCAGGAGATTCCCATGCTTCTCTGTCAGGTCAACGGGTTACTCTTTAATAAACCAAGGGAGCGTAGGTCAAGTTTTTATGTGGGAACATGTCAGTTTTCGTCAAAATAATGGCCTACATACTCCAATTTCGCGCCAGGTGGGGCCAGATGACTGGGACAAATGTTAAATACACTACTGCGTTTTGATTTATTAGAGGATATATTAATTGGAGGGGGAGGGAAGATGAAAACACAAGACCTCCTTCTTCCTTAAAGTTCAAAGGAAGAAGTGGGGAACTTTTCTCTGCATCTGTCCATTTATCTTGTGTTCCGACAGTTTATTGAAAGCCTATGGTATTCAGTTTTTAACCCAGCACTGAGAAAGGCAACCAGAGTTTGACCCTAACTCTGTGTCATCCTGACCTACGATTTCGATATATCTAGCGTGTCTTCTTGATTTGTTATCGAATTTTTCCTACGGCAAGATAACACAACAATATAAATTTTCAATAAGTGGCAACTATATGGTGTTCATAAAATAATAATAAGACACTTATCTAAATTATAAAATATAAATTCAAAATAGAGGTAATTGCTGGAAAAAAGCAATGAAAATATAAGGTGTTAGAGGCAATATACCATACACCAAATAACGGAAAACGTGATAACGCATTGATCATTGATTATTTCATGTATTGATACTATTGGTTATTGCTTAGATTATACACTGTATGGAGAAAAAAGTGGTATCATATTGAACATCAATCGTTTATCGCATTAATGCAATTAAACACAGTTAATAAATCGCAATTACTATAAATTTAAGGTATTCATGCAATGTAGACAAGCGAGTACAGAAAAAAGCCAACCTTAAAAAATCGAAATTATTTGATTATTGTATTCGAACATGTGGTTATTGTAATCTAGGAGGGGTAAAAATGAAGAGAGCTACTAAGCCTGCGGTTAAACAAAAAAGTACCTGCCAGTTTTGTGTAACTATGGCAGTATTATGACGTGAATATATGTAACGCTACGTAATATGTTCCTAATAAAAATTTAGCACATACTGTATATATTTTATGGAAAGAGATATTGCTAAATGAAAAAGGTGTCTCGCGGTTTTATTCCGCTTGCCTACAGGTTGAGAATTCCGCCTCTTTTGTGTAACTATTGCAGCATTATACTACTGTATTGTTATACTAATTGATCTTATATCACCTACTACAACCAAAAGAAGACAGACGTGTTATTTCCTTTTCTTAAGTCCGTGTCAAGCACGTGTGTGCACATTCTATGGACTTTTGCGTTATTTGTCTCGTCACGGTGTCCCACCTCTGTACTGTTGAGGATCTTTGGAAAATATGTATGTAAACAGGTGTGGAAAAACATTTCACTTGCGAACCTGCGGCGAAGCCTGCTACGGTGGAAGTGTGGAATTTGCGATGCCGAGTTACGGTCCAGCCCCGCGTCTGTCGGATTGATCCCCATCGTTGGTGGAGAAAGAAGATTTCACCGTAATCAAGGCATGTAAAGTCGTCCTATCTTAACTGAATCAGTCTTCCAATTACAGTTACATTACGAATTATAACAATATATTATGCGAAATAAACAGTAATTTAAAGTTGATTTTTACAACCACCGAAGGTAATATTCCAACTGCTTTTTCCAAACAAATACAAACTTGAAACTTGTTTATTATGGGATAACCAATAACTGAAGATTTCAGCAAGTTACGTCTGTATCTTTGTTACGTTGGATAGACGGTAGATTAGGGTAGGGATTAGCTAGAAACAGCAAAAAAATTGAATGTAATACGACATCCCTCTATTAGCCTAGAAACTGAAGAAAACCTTGGTCAGAATAGTCCGCATGAAATTTGAATCACAACCTCCCGAATATGAAGCTGAGGCTCTGTAGGCCCAAATTTAATTTTCTTCTTTCTAAAAATGTATAGCTTTTCCCATGGATCTCAGATAAAGAACACATTTTGAAAAAAAAATGATAAAGGATGTCAATTATTCATTGTAAGGATTATTTGCATCGAAAATGTGGAGGAGGTTTATCATATAAAGAAAACATTAAAATGATACAGGAAAGTGGATTAGTATTAAGGACTAACAAATGAACAAGTCTTCAAAGGACAGAGTCAGCAGCTACTGGAATCGGACCGAAATTGAAATTGCGACCAGTGGTACCTAAAGTGAAATAATGCAGGATGTCAGTCTTGGATTGTAAGGATTGCCCGTTTATATCTTCAAAATAGGCGACTCTATTGTGAGCATTTAGACGTGTTCCCACGTTATCTGGATGAATATGACAATTCTTTAATATACCTATTCCAAATCAAAACTACCCTCTTTTCACAAGTTCACTGTTCATCAAAACTTAAGTATGATACTGTAGATTCTTGTGTGGGCCGAGGGTCAGACTGAGGCTCTTGTATTTAAAATTTGGTGACCGTCGTGTTATTATAAAAATGGCTGGACTGTGCACGTAAAGTTGAACTAGTGTCTCAACGTATGTCCAAAATTATATTTTTATCTTTTGTTCATTTGTAAAACACGATGAAATTTAGTTTAACGAATCGGCCCAGAACGACTCGCATAGGACTGGCCCCTCGGGAAATTTCCCGACTTTCCTTATGGCCAATCCGACACTGAATATATAAACATGTGATGAGAAGTACACATAACAATCTATAAGTACCTGCAAAATGTACTCAAAATGCCTCCAAGATTCCTAGAGATTAACATCTTTTACAATTCAAAATAATTTTTACTATCAAAAAATCCTCTTTCTGGAGAATGATCCATATGGACGAAATAATGCCCGTTATATCAGCGATAAAAATATCCCATGTGAAATGAAACAAACACATACTATTGTATTATACATTATCACTGATTTCAATACTGTATCGTTATGTACCACGGGCATCCATCGCATATCACATGATCCTCTTTGGTGTTCACAGTGTTGGAAGTTAGCAGAAAATTCTATGAAAACTCCAATTTCGTGCTGATGACATCAAAATCTGATTAATTCTCAACGCACATATCGCTAACACCGCATATTATTATTAGTTTAGCATCCAAGGAAATTAAAAATAAACAAAGAAAAATAAATACAACTAGAGCATTTTGGACATGATGTAAGGCATAATAAGGGTTGTCATCACTTTATTATCACCTTTTAGGTTTCTTCACTCTCTCTTTTGCGACATTGGGTACGTGGTATATTGAAACTAGACTAATATTTCCAAGAAAAATGTATTTATGTGCTAGGCACATTCACCTGTCATGTTCGAATCTCTATCTATCTCAGTTCAAAGTTGGCGTGACAGAATTTGTGTGCACTGTATAAACAACTGACGAAATACTAGAGTAGAGTACTAGCACTTTTGCATACTGCCATAGCAAAAAATAACATAGTGTTCAACAGACCGTAACCAAAAATTAGGGTGACATTGCACCGTATCGAATTGAATGAAATTACTTTGTGAATCAAGTGTGACCGCACTGAGCCAAATGACTGATAGAGTTAAAAATTATTTGAATTAAAATATTTTATTGTAATGTTTGTATTATTGAGAAGGGAAGACAAATGAAATAATGCAGATTGTGGAGATTCAATTTCTAACGACATGGTAAGATTTCAATGTCATTCCAAGATTGATCTTTCCAGAGTCTGTTTTTCCCGATCTATCTTAAGAATTTTGATTGGAGCCGAACCTACGTATGTCTTCGAAGTGTACTTTTAATCAAATCGACAAGATAATATTGACCTAGAGTTCTGGACTTCAGCCTGGAATCGAACTGACACCCATTTTGTTAGCCTCCTGTATGCTAGATTAAAGAAACTAACCCAGGTGAATTTGCACGGGAATCCATCAGATTGGTTTACAAGTTGCAATAATAATGTCTAAAAAGGAAAACTTACTGCCTATGCTCTTCCTATGTAGTGACAGACAAGGTAATATAACGTAAGATCTTAACGCAGACGAGGAATTCTTGAAATTTAACTTCCAGAATATAAGTCTGGTTTACGGTAATGTTGTCAAGATTCGGATACCGGAACTGCCTCGGAGTGAATTGGAGTCGGGGTCAAGACTCGAACCTGCGTGCCTTTTGGAAGTATTTTTGTGTTAGCTGCGTTGCCACAGAGAAAATAAAGGTTTCCAATCATACTATGAGAGTACATAAAATGTTTAATTATTCTTATATTGTCCTAGAGTTTTGGACTCTATGCTTGCAAATGAAAATTAATGACCAAACCCCGTCTCGTGTCGTGACGGCGATGAACTAAACCAAAGTAATGCCTATGCCCTTCGTATGTAGTGAGAGACTTGCTATTGGACCCTTGTTTAAAAAAAGTAGCTAAGTCCATTTTATGTAAAGGGAAACTTGGTGTTACGGTGGTGATGAACTAAACCAAAGTACGAGGACCGCGCTGGCTCAGTGGTAGAGCGCTCACCTCTGGTGCTAGGGGTCGTCGGATCGATCCCTGCTCATGCTATGTGGGCTTTGTGGTAGACAAATACCGTGTGCGTGGGTTTTCTCGGGGTACTTCCGTTTCCTCCCACTTTCTCCATTCCACCAATTCATCCCATCATCATCCATACGGTCTGAGCCATAGTTGCCTAAAGGCCTTAAAATAAATTCATTCATAAACCGAAGTACTACCAAAGTCCGTTTCATGTCAGGAGAAACTAGGTGTTACTGCAGCAATGAACCAAATCATTGTTAAAAAGTAGCTAAGTTCATTTCATGTCATGGGAAAGTTGGTGTTACTGCGGCGATGAACCTTTTGAAAAAATGCCTAATCCCGTCACATGTTGTGGGGTGGCGATGAACTAAACTACAGTACTGCCAATGCCCATCCTATATTGTGACGATCCATGTTGTTACCGCTGCGATTAACCTTTTGAAAGAATGCCTAATCCCTTCGCATGTTGTGACGGTACTGCGGCAATGAACCAAGTCATTGAGTTAAAGTTTGGAGAAGGTGTTGTTACTGTTGCGATAAACTTACACCAATTGGCTTTAATGAGTGGTACTAACTTAAAAGATTGTTGATTTGTATTGCAAATGGCCGATGCATGTTCTGCAACGATAAACCAAGTCATTGTTAAAAGCTACCTAAGCCCCTTTCATGTAAGGGAAACTTGGTGCTACTGTGGTGATGAACCTACAATATGCGCTAAATGTACGACTGGATTATTTAGTTGTTGCATGCTAGTCGTGTGAGAGGAAGGTTTTATACAAGTGTGGACATTGTTAATCAGAAATGAGAATCAGATTTAAGAAAAAAAGAAGAAGAAGAATGTAGGTACAAAAACTGTTTAAGGAATGGTGAAGAAGTGCCACTATGTAAAAAGTGTAAAAACAATTATAAACTATTTAATTATTACTGTGGGAAATAGAAAGTGGTGATTACAATTGCTATTTTGTATTGAAGCTATGAACACTACATACATTGTGTAAAGCGTTCAAAGATATTCAGGCACAAAACAACCCTCTGTGTTTACGTATTACTATATAGTATAACAAAACCCGATGATGAAATAAAATATAATTGAATCGAAGATAAAGGTATGGTACTAGAAAAAAAAACTAGACGACAGAAAATGTTGTTGAAAGTAGAAAGAAAGAAAGTAATGTACTTATGAATGAAAAAGAATAAGAAAAACTCAAGGAGATTTGAACCCTGTACCTTTCAGTCAACTATCCAACACATCCTTTCAGTCAGCTGTCCAACTGGAAGAGTACGCCTTCAAAATTGTTTCTTTCGTCTTTTCAAGTACTTGAAAACAACGTTTAAAGATTTATTGTACATATCTTTCTCCTGACGTCTTCTGGTTTACTTTTGTCACTGACAGAAGTTTTCGAATCTTCTGTTGTCATTTTTTAACTAAACACAAGGCAATAAATTTCACAGTATGGCTTTGTCTTTCGATAACCTTCGCAGTACCAAATGGCGAAGAACAAACTTGACTACTTGTTATGATGCATTATGAATCACTCTAAAAACATGAGAAAGAAACCACTGAGAAATCTGATTAAAACCTGAACTTATCACACACCAATCAAAGATATACGAATCTCAGAGGTGTGTATACTGTCAAAAGTTCATAATATAAATTCACCTTGAAAATCCATAAACCTCATGAGAAGTGTAGATGTTGAAATTATCATGGGAATGGCCAAGCGTTGCGTAAAGGAAAAGATATAGGTAAAGTAGCACCCAAGTTCTTAATTTAGGTTGTATGTGTCTTGTAATGATATTGAGGAAAACACTGTTAGAACTTCATTGCATTAGTTCGAAAAAGGGAGTCACATATCATGCAAAACTTATTTAGCAAAAGATAAGATTTGTTTTAACCAGCCAATGGACCTGATGGAAATAAACTATACTATATTGACTTTCTATTGCACAAAGTTATGCATATGACCTGAGCAAACATTGCGCGAGTCATAATTTATGCTTTTTAGAATATAATTTACATTTAAATATAAGAAATACGTATTTTTTTAGTTTGGAAGTTGTACATTTGCATAGGGCTACAATGAGATTTTTTTAAAATTGTAGTAGAAGAATTTTTGTTTTGTAAAAATTACTTGTCAGAGAGTATTACTTTGACATATGTGACATGCTTTTATGATGCATATAGACTTTAAAATTATGACTTTTAAAAACACCGTAACGGATGTAAAATTTT
>JAGDQP010023389.1:0-29234 GCA_022664845.1 Lepisma saccharinum
TGGATATGACACTTTCATTTTTATAGGTCAAGCCAACACTCACATATACTTATCAAATGTAATCCTTTGTATCAAATTCTTTTTGTAATCCTTAGAGGAAGGCAGTATGGTTGACAAGGCTGCGCACAGTGTCATCAAGTTCCTTCATCCACAGTGAAAAGAAGCCAAGTAAATTCATGATGAAATGAAAGCGTTTATGAGGATGAACTTATGAGATAATGTCGAAATGGAAATGCCAAATCCAGATTGGTCACATGAGTAATCCCCATGCACCAGGAGCAAGGAAAGCCTTCGTCGCAGATGATGCAGCAGTGACGGAAAAAATGGAAAGTAGTTGTTTCTGTAACTCAGCCGGATAACAACCGAGGTTGTCATGTTTGTAGCCGAGTAAGTTATAGTGTGTTCTGGAAAATCATTCATCACCAGCTGCATACTTGAAACCAGTTGGATTGGTGCAATTGTTTGCCTCTTCTTCACAAAAGAGCTCTCTTAGAGGACGGAGTGATGCAGATGTTAGCCCGTTGTGAGTCCGATGAAGAGGATAATTTCGGTCGGTTTGGCACAACAAATAAATGCAGGGTTTATTTATTCGACTCGGAAACCAGAGATAAACAAACAGAAAACCACAACTCCTCGCCGCAGCACGAGAAGTCGAGAGTGCAATAGTCTGCCACAAATGCGACGCTTCTCAGTTTTTGAAACTGCCAGGGAATGATCCAAACTATCTACCCAAGAATAAAACAGTTACCAGTAAATGTTTTGAGATCTACTAACTCTGTTATGTGAAATAATTTGGAAGGTAATTCTCACAATAGGAGTGCTGTAAGTGGATATCGCGCCGTCATGTTCTGCCATTGTTTCTGTTACAAAAGCAGTTGAATAAGGGCTCGATGTCTTGCTGCGTCCTCCATTACGACTTTTTGTTCTTGAAGGGAAGCGAAGAGTCCACTTAAGAGACGCCACTTTGATACCGTTGGTCATGGCATTTCCAAAGAATATCTGTAGTTTCATACTTAGAGTGCTGAGTTCTACAATATTTGTCTTGATGTCGTACGGCGTTGACTCTGCAAAAAAAGTTTATCTTAATTCACAGACATGCTGTACAAAATATTTATTAAACGATTTGGAATTCCTTTGAACCAGACAAATTTTAACCAGGTGAAGAAGAAGATGGACTTCGTAGTGCATATAGCACAATGAACCTCATTTAAGTTTTGAATAAGGTTATGGAAATGAATCATAATTATAGACTTCAACTGTGTCTAGGACTCACTACCAGAGATCGTGAACAAGCTTTCGCTTCGGTAGCCAGCTTAAATCACTTGAATATCAAGGCATCAAAGTGTGTACATTAAATTGCTTCAAAATCGAGTGTCACATCTGTTATTAGACTTACTGTTAAAAATTTTAACCAGTTGCCTGGAAAAAGTCAGGAATGGTTCTAACAAAGATCAGAAACCCTTTAGTTTCCAAACATATTCAAGCAAAGAACACTTAAAAATTTGCTCTGCTATCATGCAGGATCACAATCTGAATCTGAATATAGTTGGAATGAGAACCTGCATGATGGTAGAGAAAAATTCTAAGCATTCTTTGCTTGAATATTTTTGGGAACTGAAGAGTTTCTTACTTTTGTTAGTACCGTTCCATTCCTAGCTTTTTCCAGGCGACTGATGCAAATTTTTGACAGTGCTATATGAAGTAAGTGAAAAATTCAAGGCTGGAAAGGAAGAAGACATTGAAACTTAATATCTCCGTAACTATTTTCTTGAGATTCTGGATGAAACGTTAAAAAGTTCAACTGGAATGAAGTCGGAGTAAAATTTAATGGCGAATACGTTAATGATGTACAATTCGCTGATAACATAATGCTATTTGTTTCAAGTGCAGAAGAATTACAAACCAGAATGGAAGAATTGAGAAATAAGAATTTTAAAATAGAACTTAAAATGAAAATCAAAAGTAATGTACAGTCAACATGCTGAAAAGAGAGAAATAAAGAAAGAGAGAGAGACGATTGACTAGTTGATGAATATGTACAGTATATCTAGGATAACTTAAAATATCGAATGCCAAGATGATTGATGAAATAAAATATATGTAAAAGGACATGGAGTTTATTTGGAAACCTAATCTATGTTTTAGAAATCAAGTTACCTGTGTATCTCAAAAGCAAAGTGGCTTACCTGTGATGATGAAAAGTGAACATTCAATGTGCAAACGTCTAAAAGATTCGTTACACAAAATGGAACTGAGAGATACGTGCTAGAAAAATCTTTGAGTGATAGGAAGATAAATGATTTGGTTTGCTCTCACAGATAAAAAATATGACCAATGACTGAAGAAAATGAAGTGTAGATGGTCTGGTCAAAACTATACAAACGGATGGTAGATGAGCATCAAATGTTCTGATTTGATTTGATTCTATAGGCTGCGTTCTAGCAGCCTATAGAATGCTACAGAATGGAAAACTGATAGATGAAATCAAGCTTTTTTCAAGAGCTACAAGGATAAAAACTGCAACTAATCGAAAAACGGGGATGTCTTCATTCAGAAGTGGATAGAAATGAGTCGGGTAAACCCGAGAGAAACTTAATTGAAAGGTTCATTAGGGAACGCCACATTCAATCGTTCTTGTTGGGAAGGAGCAGGATGATATATTAATAAATATGAAATAAAATATTTAATATTAACGTAAGTGATGACGAGAACACTCCTATTATGGGTGTTGTATACAATATAAGAAATAAAATATAAACGAGAAATTATGGAAGGCTCGCTATAATGGCTATTGACTTTTGAAGATATTTTATAGCGGCGAGATGTTTTCCACACAGTTGACAAAAGGCTAAACACTGCAGTCACTCAGGAAAGAAAATGCCTATTTCCTTTCCTGTATTTTCATGTTTTCATTGACAAATAAATCAGAAATAGACTAACGAGCGAAATTAAATTATTAGTTATATTTTGAAACATTAAAACTGGGTATACATTTTTACCGGCCAGTAGTCAACTGTCATTTACTATTACACAACAGGTAATGTTTTACTGATACATAGCACCGTAGATGTCCTGTACGGTGTTGCCATCGTATCGCTCTATCCTCTTCAATTACGCGAAAACTATTCATTGCAGGAATTTTTCCAGAGTATTTTCTTACAGTTTATCAAGGAAAAATATGGTAATCTTCTTGAAGACGAATTTTCATTCAGATTGTACAATAATCTGTCAAGAGGAATTCTTATCTTTCCCATAAACAGCGAAGCAGTACAAAAATAGAGGATGGCTTTGTCACAATTTCCTACAAAGGGTAGTACAAAAATATGATTTTGTGCTCATTTCCTACAAATAGCAGGGTCAAAATATAGAATAATGATGTACTCATTTCAAACAAAAGGAAGTACGGAACATGGAACAATTTTTAAAGTAAGTGGTGGTATATAGTGAAGCAAGTAAGAAAGACTTCAATAAAAAATAAAAAAATAAAGTAAGAATTTGCTAAATAAATTAGACAAGATTAGCTCCTATTATCAGAGGTTAAAAGAACATTGTCAGCAATGAGAAAGACTGAAAGAGATACGACTTTAGCACAATAGTGCAGAATTTGGGGCTGTCTCAGCTTTGAGAAAACAAGAAACTATATAGTAATTTGTACACGTGTTTGCGTGGGAAGAATGTTAAATACGAGAAACGTCACATAGGATCAAACAAAAGATCTCTGGTGGATTTCTTTCACAACCCTAAAGCATGGGCGGACTCCTCAAGGCTAGCAAGTCAAAACTGTTTTCTCCATTTTCTGCAAGACGATGGAGATGAGGAAAAGCCGTTTGGCGTCAGATAATTTTCTTATCATGAGCTCTTAACTACCATCACAATCACTATGTGCCTCTCCTCCTTCTTTCTCTCTCTCTCTCTCTCTCTGCTCCTGCTATATAGTTGTGTGTTTGTGTGTATTAGTGTGAGTGTTTTCTTGAATGATTATCTTGCTTTATGATGCCTTCTTATTATAATGGTTCTCATTAGGGGCGTGGTGATCCTACTTCCGTATTAGTACAGTGAAAAATTATTACCTCACTAACTAACTGCGACAGAAACCTTTGTGGAGATGTTGGTTACTTTTTGTAATCGCCTCAGGAGAACATGAATTGTTGAGGCCAACTGTAATAAGTATTGTCTGTCTGCTACTTATTCCTTTTCATTCACTTTCAACTTAATATGTAGGTCATGTATGATATAACCGTAGTGTTATAAGAGGAGTGAATCTCTTGGAAAGTGTCAAATCGATTTCGTTCCTCTAGTTAAATTCTAGCAGGTATTACATTAATTATGAACTAGTTATTTCCATGGTATTGTTCACTGTAGTATGTATCTTTCAATGAAAGTATTCGTAATGAATCCATCTTATACCAAAGTGAGTTAACAAAACTGTGTTGTTTTGGATAAAAGAATATGGTTTATGACCACTTATGTGCCTTTACAGGCTGCCATCATTTAGCGAAGTACAAGTGATTGTTTTGTATGGTTCTTTGCCACAAGCCACTCAGCCAAAGCCACAATCCCACGCCGATACAACTTTTCCGGTTTGGAGGCCAAAATGTATTTGTATATAATGTCTTCTTTTACTTCTTCCATGTTGTTAAATCCTTGTGCCCGCCCCTAAAAAGATATGCCGTAGAACGGAACAGGTTACAATACAAAATACGGAAGGTCCTCGCTATGTGGGATGTGATATGAACTCGATTCCTCCAGTACGCAGAGGTTGTCCACTTCGAATAGACTTTTGATTCTGCTGATCCGTGTCAGGTATTTTGTGCCACCAAATAGAGTGGAGCCGCTGTAGATGATCTGGGTAGAATTGACCGTCTACGGACTGATCATCAGGCACTGGATCATCCAGATTCGTCTTCATCTTTTATTCAATCTGTGGTCACTGCACTGGACCTGTATCATCGGGACCCATTAAAGGTCACTGGTGTTGGGATATAGCAAAATTTATAATCAGGGACGATTTTGTGATATCACGTTCATTATCCAACTGTCTGTCATGTGTCTGGACGTGAAACCCACACTAAGCTGGACTGTGAAACTCCAACCTTCGTTGACAGCACCAGGGTACTTGTAGTGAGGTCGCGTTGAAAGACTTTGAGGAGGACCTCCATATTCGTAATCGACTATCCCAATTCCTGGAGGGTATATTAAAACAAATTCTAGGATTTAAGTAAAGAAATAACATTGATTTTCTAAATAAAATTTCATTAATTAATAACTATGTTTACATGTGTTAGTAATATTTTTGTATTCCACTCTCCCTACAATTTTGATGTGTACTTTCAAATAATTTATATTGAAATTGTTTTACTTGTCTTATGCCTTTCACAATTGGGATTTTCATGTTCCTTTTTCACTTAATTTATCTTGATTACTATTTTTACTCTCAGAGTTTTGCAAATCTGAAATTCTTTCCAATAGTGAAATTACTGTAACGCTTATAGTTAAGTATATAGTCCACTGTAAAATGTATAATTTTGTGTTCATGCACATAATATTTTATTTTTATAAAAGAAAATGAGTCAAAATCAACATGGCAAAGAATTAGACAAAATAGAAATTAAAAATCTACTTCTGAGAGGTAAGACGAGTAGAACATTTTCCATGTAAATCCACGAGTAAATCTCAGTGGTTTGACTCAAGATAATTATGCACTGAAGATCCATTCTGAAATTGCACTTTGTACACTCTCACATCTTAGCAAAGTAACTCTTATTGTTACTACATAAATTTGCACAAAATGTTATGTAGCTTCACGGGTTGTTCTTGCTGGAAACGTATATATACGAGGGGGTATCCACAAGTTTTAATTATCACCCGGAAGTTATTGAGTTATCTGTATGAAATTTTGCCAGTGTATTTAGTGATTCTTATGTATATGACGGAGGAAAAGTTACTCCTTGTGTCCTTTCGTTTCTTTGCACGTCGTATTAGATGTCAGTAATCTGTACGATGGAGAAAATTGAAACTCGCAGCGAAATAGAGTTCCTTGATTTGAAGTTGAACCGTGCCCGGCAAGTTCATGATGAAATGATGGCTGTTTATGGAAATAATAGCCTGTCATATGACGCTGTTGTGAGGTAGAAAAGGAATTTTCAAACTGGCCACATGTCCCTTACAGACTATCCAAGAAATCACGGACGATTCTGCCACAGTGAAGAAGGCGGAGGACTTTATCCTATTAGACCGACGAGCAACCATGCAAATAATCATAAATGAGTCTGATCTTAGTTACAGCAGTGTGTGGAAAATTCAACTACTCATTTCTAGGGTGACTACATGGTGTGTTCACCAAAGGTGTCGTTTCCGTACGGACAATGCACCAGCCTAGTGAAGTTGCGGTTGAGAAATCAAGGTACTATGGCATTGAAATCTTGCAGTATTTTCTCTCTTCTCCCGGTCTCGTCATAAGTAGCTTTTTGTTGTTCTCAAAGATGAAAAATGCATTGTGGGTTCGGCGATTTAAGGACAAAACGAGGTCATTCAGCTAGTTGGACAGTGGTTTTCAACGCAATCTACATACATCTACAATGACGACCTGCGGAAGGTCAAGAAAGGACAGAAAGAGTTCAGTTTTTCCCCGTAATATACATAAGGACCACTAAATACACTGGCAAAATATCATACACATAGCTGAATAACTTCCGGGTGATAATTAAAACTTTTGGATACCTCCTCGTATATCAATGGCCATCAAAATAAATAAAATAAATTTCAATTTTCAACTCAGCACTACTATAATCTCCATTATTTCCATTGTAGAAAGAGGAGAGAGAATATTGGAATTTTGGAAATTAACCAGGATTTTACTTGTGAATGTTCTGTGATGTGATAACTGCCTATAAATTATGACATCATAAAATAGACACTTAAACTTCCCTAGTAAAAGTAAGTTCGTTATGGCATGTATTACTACAGTCTCAGAATTTCACAACTACAATTACGACAGAATTTAACTAATATTTAGGGACCAGATTGGCAGCTATGCCTAAGTCGACAACTGAGGATAATATTGTACAGGTAGTATCTCCGTAGGAATTCAATAGGAGATACAACATAATCCGCAGGGGTCAACAGGTCTTAATAAACCATGATGGACAGCAATGCCCTAAGAATACTTTTTTCTGCCTTGTTTCTAAAATTAGTATCTTCTCTCTTATCTTTCTTTAATTTGCAAAAATCGTAAAAAGTGAGGAAAGTAATACATTCCACAAGAATTCGGTTTAACTGTGTCAATTTTATTATGAAAAGAACAGTGCCATGGAAGATATGGAAAAGAATTTGATACTGGGAATTTCTGTTCTCGGATACTATTCTGTTCTGATACTGGGATACTGTTCTCGTAAAATGAACATTTTAAAAAGACCTGAATTTGATTTTTCAATTTCCTTTATGCTTTTAAGTTAGTTTGAGCTCGGGGTATAAGTGATGAGACAAGCAGACCTTTATATTGATTTGTTTTAGTTGGATTTGATGTGAATTTCCAGAATGCCTTTGATAAGGGTACTTCTCTACTACTGGACACTTAGTGGCACCCCCAGCGTTCGAGAATGACACATACGTAACGATCTTCCCACTCATTTAGCACGGACTACCTCTATAATCAGACTTAAATCTGAATGTGTTATAACAAAATTACTGTCTTTGCTGTAAAACGAAGTGTACTTCACACATATTTGTGTTTTACTGGATAAGATAAAATTCGTGAACAACGGACTATCATAAGAAAGACTCAAATTCTGTCCATGCCAGCCACCTTGCCTGATATATTTAAGTGTTTCCTCTATCATCAAGAAATCCTGGCCATATCTTCCCCCCTATCTTGACCCGTTCAATGTGGTCGCACAACTGCCAACACTCAGGATTGAGATAGGATTAAACCAGGAGGGTGGTTCAAAGTTTTGGAAATTGTGAGCCAATCTGAAAATATGGTGTTATATTTGAGGCTTCGAGTTGGTGGGCCACAAGTGACACGTGGGCCATGGGTAGAAAACCCCTGGCTTAGATCGGAGGTGCCAATCAACTCCAGAACTGCAACTTAAATTAAATGGAAATAATGCATGGTGAAAATATTACTTTCCAAAGTTTTCTGCAATTAATTTCAAAAAAGACAATTGCCATTGTTTCAGTAATTTCTAGTTTGTGTCTCCATGATGCATATGTTAGTATCTCGGGTCGCTAATAAGGTAATATTCTTCATAATGACATAGAATTTTCATTGCAAATTTTTGATGTGGCGTTAAATTCTCAATTGGCACTTGTAACTTAACATTAAAAAAAAGTTTATCAATTCCTCTCGACCTGAATATGTAAAAATGAACTGCTAAAGTAATTATAATGTAAGCAAAATGCTTCTCAAGTCTAACTCTTTCTCTTCAATTCGTTGATAGCTATTTCTAATAAAAAATGAGAGAGAAATTATTTTTTACCTTGACAATCAACTATAAGACTGTATAAAGGTTGTCAATTCCTTCTTATTGAAGCTGTTCTTGGTTGGCCTACGTATTCTGAGATTAAAAATACATCACATACCTTCACACATTTAACAATTCGTTCACTATTATTTGATAGGCGTTTATCAAGAGAAAATCAGATTCGCATTATTGTCCTGTGAGGGACTCCTCCTATTATTAGGAGAAAGACAATAAAAATTTTCGCTTCAATGGAATGCCAACAGACAATTCAAGATAACAATGTCATGGAGAGGGAAAAGAAAACAATACGTAATATACGCAGACGCGTTTTTCTAAACAATTCCGGTGGATTGCCCTTTTGTTCTTATTGGTCATGTCTAAGTTCCATGATGCGAACCGTAGAAAAATGATAAAATATCACATCGAGGATTGAGACGTTCCCATTTCTTTCCCAAAAATTCTACAGGACCTAACCTAACCCTATAATATTCGATATAGGTTTGAAGTTACCAGGTTTTTCTACAATGTACGAGAAGCGGGAATTATTTGATCTGTGGGAGGATTTTCCTCCTCTGAGTAACCAGTTCGCAAACATATTCTTGCCATATATCCATGGATTGGACTCACTGCAGTGCGGGCAGTAATATACCTCTCTTTTCTTCATTCGGTAAATACGCAAATTACCGTCGCTCTAGTAATGCCGCACATGTGCAACGCATCCACCAGGTCTTTTTCAGGGGCCACAGCTTCTATGAGAAACCAAGGAATATAATAATACTTAACCAACTTGTAGAAAACCTTCAAGAACAGAGCAGAACAGGGCCGCTATAGTCCATATTTGTAGAAGACAAGAATAATGGCCGATTCCTTTCATAAAGTATAGATAACGCAACACTCATGTCACATGTGATTGCACAAAACTTGTTTATTTGTCTGTGTGCAAATCAGATATAATTTCAAATTGATATTAGGTAGGTAGAGACCATCTAAAGCAGTGGGTTTCAAACGCCGGTCCGCGAAACTGTTTTACTGATCCTCGGACAATTAATATATTCAATTATTTAAGACTCATTTTGTAGATTTCGAAAGTCCAAAATTGACATTAAAGTTTACATTTTCTTCCCGAAACAAATAAAATCTGAAAATGATCTGGCACCGTTTGAACGTCAAATAAACCTCTTACTTTGTGGCATCTTTACGGTCGGTGAAAGACTTTCCTTATAATTTGCCGGTCCGTGAGTATAAAAAGGTTGAAAAACACTGCTATACTGTGACAGATCCATCTCCGTCATCGTCCTTGGACACTACCGCTAGTCTCCATCAATAGTAGCAGATCAGTTGGGTCTTACTTGCATATTACTTACTGTGTATTGCTCCATCAGCGTTGGATGTGAAATAATGCGTGTGTAAGTGTTTATATTGTTATGTACTAGGTCAGAGACCATTAAGTGTGATTTGCCTGAGTCTTTGGAAAACCGCTAGCACATATTAGTACGTTTTTCTAAACCTTTAGATAACCTGAGCTAAGTTAGATCCTCTCGCAACCAAATTAGAAGCAATACTAATCATAACTCTATTCCCCCGTAGAGCTATGGTGTCAATAGAAAATCGATTATACGAGTGTGTACTTTCAACAATATATTGTAAATGATTGCTGAACTTCTTGTTGCATTTAATAAATAGAAACATTAGAATTTCACGACTCGCGAATTCGCGAAAATTTCAAACACTCAATAAATCATATAGAATAGATAATAATTATTAACATTTAGTGAAAATGTGCTTTGTAACTCACGAAATAATCACAAAATTTGGACATTTTGCTTCCATCCACGAATTCTTAGCTCTACTCAAAGAAATTATACCATTTGTATTAATTCATTTATGCAAATAATGCCTAAACAATTGAAAAATGAAGCGTGTGCACGAGCAAACGTCTAAATAACATTTTCAAATTAAAAAATAAAACAAAAAAACATGAGTACATTTTTATATATAACAGAAAAACTGTGAGGCATAAAATATTCATAATGTGCACAAAAACGGACTTTAGTCTGACATGCCTTCGTGCAAAGTATGTATATTTTATGCCTCATATTTTTCCTGGAATATATAAAAATGTACTCGTGATTTTTTTATTTGAAAATTGTCACTTAGACGTTTGTTCACGCATATGTTTCAAATATAGAATTCGTCTTTAAAATATGATCGGACTCGCGTACACGGAGAATATTAGAATGTAGTACAGTAATGCTTCATAGATGGCAGCAAATTTGCAAACATAGTTTGCCATCTACCGGGGAAAATACGAACTACATGATCACAAGGGCACTCATTGTGTGCATTAGGCGGTATTCCTGGTGGAAGGCTTAGTGAAGACAAGTCGAACACGTGAAATGATATGAAGTGAAATCTAGATAGGTAAATGCGGAAGAAATATATGAAAATCAGAATATGAATATAAATAGCAGTATTAATAGAAGCCTGTTATTTCAAAAGAAATGCACTTTATAACAGCATGTATTAGTGCAAGGTTTATATCTAAAGTTTTATTGGAAACAATTATTAATCTTTTTAACTTCTCAAGTAATTTACTCTGTAATCAAGAAATGTTACCTTGAACTCTCGATTTTTAAACACTTTTACCCAAGAAATTCTATTAATAAATAGAAAAAACAAAAGCTTTTGTTATTTATTTGGCTTTCCTATTAATTTTCTAATAATTAATATTAGAATATGTGTTCGAAGATCTAACATTTAAACAAACTAAAAATAAATACGGTAAAATTAAATTTCATTCCTAATGACCAACTTATTACTTGACTTTGTTGCAAAGAAAAATCTACCAATAGTAATAATACTTGCTAAGGAGGTAACAAGTTTTCTTCTTAAAGAACAGAATGGAGATAAAGGAATTCTTGGCAACGATTGTTACTCCTCAACTCCAGAGGAACAGAACGGGGAGGAGTCGACAAATGGAAGGCTATTTAGGTGCAATACTTGAATGCTGTTCGCCTTGGACCCTAAAGAAAGATTTTTTCTCTTCTCTTCTCTTGTCCAATATAAATTCTTCTTTCTTCCCACTTACACTTTTTTTTTTATAATTTTATGGGTTCAGCAAAGGGAGTACCTGTTTCCTCTTGTATCTGCTGAAAGTTTAAAAAATAAAAACTGTTATTTTCTCTTTGATTAAGGTACGATAGCCACCTGTAAATACAAAGGTTATATCTTCAAATAAATTGTAAATTTAGATAAGATGTATTGTTTTATATTGAATCCAATTATTAAATTTCTGCTGTCGATTACTTTTCTTCGTGCATCATAGATAATTTTCTATACACGATGTTTCTCAGAATAAGTTCATACGCTCAGTGGAGTACTTCAGGGAGGTTCATCCGGTTCGAAAAGTCTTATCAAAATTTCGCTATTATTATTATTATTTTGAAAATAAGAAGAAAATAGCAATGGTGAAAGAATATTTTGCGAACAAGTTCTGTGGCTGATTAACAAAGAGAAATGCTTTATTGTTTCATATTTAGACTAGAATTGTTTTCTATGTAATAGAAACGTGGCCTCTACCAAGAAGTAGAGAAATAAGATTCTGCCGAAGTGTTGATGCGGAGGACAATGAAATATTATCAGTTCGTTAGGAAAGTTGGGTAATTTGGAAGCATTGTACAAAGTGGATGATGAAAGAAAACTATTGGAAATAAAAATAATAAAGAACAACAAGCCAAAGTGGTTATAACATTGCACGTTATAAGACTTTCAGAAAGTATGTCTGACATTTATAAAAATAAGAAAAAAAACTTCGGATATATATTTTATAGTGGCAATTGTAAATTAATATCAAGCAGAATCCCCTGAACATCATCGAAAATGGTTACGAAATGATTATTGGGTTCTAATTAAATAAATAGACAATGAAAAGAGCTTTATTAATAAAATTGTTCGGGTATTGTTTACCCTGAAACCGTATATCGAAGGGAAAAGAGGATGAGGAAGAAAATATGTAACTACTGAACGGGCTAAAGAAACAAGTATCGTAGGGTAACCAGTGCTCGAAGTGGGTTAGAGAAGGTAAGGGTACTCTTGCACATAGTGGCGGTAATTACCTATTGAAAGTAAAGGTAATGAGCTCCCGTTAATGAAAAGATCGGGGTACACCAAGTCCAAAATAAGAAAGGTAAGGGCACGGCTCGCCCCCTCGTGCCCTGCACTTCGAGCATTGAGGATAACAAAGAATGACAAAAGCAAATGGCCGGTACGAATTAAATTTTCTTAATAGTATCGATTGTTCTAATTTTTCTGAATAGTATTGACATGTGAAGGTTATTTGGAAATTAATGTTCAATTTACTGCCAAAAGAAGAAAAATAAAGAAAACATTTTATTATATACCTACATTACTTCTTCTGAAAGTCCCACCGTAATTTGGGCACTTTTCGCGGTGACACAATCTTTTACAGACTCTAGTCACAGAGCAGTGCTGCAATTCATGAGCTGTCCATCCACTCTACCAATTCTTCATAGAACAGTCTTCCATAACGTTATTGCCACTCACACGATACAGTCGACAATGAGTCTCTACATGACAAAAAGGGCAAGAACGAACGAATTTCAATCGTGTCTGATGAACTCCATCAAAAAGTCACCAATTCGTCCCGTAAGCATGTTGTTTTACAATTTCGTAACGTTGTAATAAAATTCTACAAATTTCGAGGATTATTTTATTCTGCCGCCTATATAGATCGTCACAGATACATTGAGTTATCGCTTTCCAGGTTTCGAATAAAGTTAACGTCTAGCTAGGTACTGTGGCAGTGTCATTCTGTAAATAGGGTCTGGTATAAGCTGGTGCTGCGATGGTAGTGCCTGTGTTAGAGTGAATCTTTGTGGAGCAGTAATGTACGTATGTAAGTAATTTTGTGCATAACAAAATCTTTTCTATATTTTCCTTTTATTTTACGAACTAAACGGACATTACTTTCTTAATTTCCCTTGTACTTATTGTACATCAGATTTCCCCCACATTCCACTGGAATCTCCAAACCTTGTCAAGGAAATGGCAGAATATATTCCCATTTGAACTTCTTTCTACTTGCCCGAAATTCAAAAATTTTCTTTTTTTTTTCAGCCAGGCATGAATCACAATTAAGAATTAAGATTACAGAAAATTCTTATCCGTTCCTTTTCTTAAAGACCGACACAACTTTTTTATTCATCGGAAAGAGCCAATCAGGGTAGGTATTACATGAACATTAGATTCGTGTTCTATTTTTCTTGAACAGTTTGGAACATGACATATACACTGACAGTATCCGTTTCCGAATTTCTAATACTAACATATTTAGTAAGTAATTGACTATAAATATAGTAAAGGACAATTGTTATGATGACGAGAACATTATCTGAAGACAGGTCCACAACCAGAATATCCCTGGTAAGCTGAACCAATCATGGTTTTCCATTACTCCCTAAAGGATGGATTATAATGGATTATAACCAATAACCATGGTTATAATGGATTATAACCAATGGATGGATTATAACCAATCATGGTTTTCCATTACTCCCTAAAGGATGGAGATTATATCGCATTATCAACGACATCTACAGTTTTCAGAAGATTTTGAATCATTACATTACACGACTCATTTAGTTTTTAAAATTAAACATCAAACAGGAACATATTTTAAAATAATATTTGAATTTGAATTTTGAGTTTTAAGGCCTGTAACCACTTTAGCTCAGACAGGTAAAAAAACAAAAAAACAAAAAAAACTTGAGTTTGCTATTAATATCCATGATTATTTTCATTCAGAATTTTCAAAAAGAGATCTGTACAAGTGAATTCTCCGAGAACATGTTTTTAGGTTCAGTAGAAAGTATCTCACAGAAAATGAAAACGACATGGATTTTGCTTTTGCATTACTTTCTAAGGAAAGAAATATTACAAACATAAAGTTCGCGGGATGCCAAAGAATAATGTATTTTAACCTTGGGAACAACAACACTTAAGAGAATAGAAAAGGAAAGATACCTTTGTAAAAAATTCTTGAACGTATCAACATGAAAACAAAATAGTTAAAAATTGTATATTATTTTTCCATTTTTTTATTAACACAAAAAAGAATTGAAGGACAGGGTAACATTCAAAATCTGAACTCAAGTTACACCACATAACCACTTGCAACACGACGCAAACATTTGTAAATGAATATAATGTTTATATTTAGGAACGTGTTATTATTTTTGTATTTTTAAGAAAATAAGGAAAAACGAGACAACTTTACGTTGTCCTTCCTGCAAGGAAGTGGGAAAACGCTTCTCATGCGTGAGAATTCTTTGTTTGTAAACAAACAAGGAAAATGTTTCTACTTCCGATCTCTCTCAATAATTTCTAGCGCTTGAAGTTTGTTGCGAGAACTGCGCTTCAAAAAAAAAAAAGTTCATTCGAAAGAGATCATATCGTTATAAAATATACGCAAAATAGCTGCTGAATTTGAATTGAGAATTTTAAAGTTTTCGGAGATATACAACTTTTATTTTCTCCACGTTTTAGACACATTAGAAGCTTTAAAAAGTGCCAAAACCATATTCCGATTGTTGGATAGGTATAAAACACAATTCGCCATGTTGGTCATCTTCAGTATAGCTGATTTCCGATGGTTGCAGTTGGTATGTTGTTGGAGTATTCCAGAAATTGTTGATATATGATGAGAGTGTCGTTGACTGGATTTATATTGGAATGTGAAATCATAAAATTCACAAAAAATATATTACGGAAAGTCGGAAATTCCAGTCGTATAGATCATATAACGTATTTTAGAATAGACTTGAATAGATATTATCTTGAGTAGATATTATCAACAAACTCTTATTAAAGTATACAAGAATGTACAATATAGAACATGAAATATAAGCATGAAACTTAAAACAAAATGTACGTATGAATGAATTACAAGTTATACAAAAATGCAACGGCTAATTTATAGTAAGAAATGTATAAAATATAACTATAGTGTTATTGAAAGCCCTTTATCACAAATTCGTTGTTTGTTTTATCCACGCAGAGACTATCAGAATACTATTTTATCCGTGTCTAAAGTTTCTGATATACAATTTCGTTGGAAATGAAACAAAAGCTAAATTTGCATTCTTCAGAAAATCTAAGAATTCTTATTAACTCCCCACTCCCAGTTTTATAACGTTATGATCTCTTTCAAATGGGCCTAAAACTTTTTGTCCCTCGAAAGCTTGTTTTCAATAGTTTGTTGTGAAACAACCTTAGGAAGTACAATTCACTAAGATTTGATGATTCTTTTTCTCAAAGTAGTATTATTTAATATGTTTTGCTTCGTCTCCAATTTGGAACATTATGTTCAATCAACATTATTCATTGGTGAATTTTATAATTTTATTTTTTCATTCTTCTTAATGTCCTAAACAAGTAGGTGAGCGACGGAACGTACTGTTTTTCTAAGGTAGGGGTTATCAAAGTTTCTTGAGATAATAAATCAAGATTTTCATGGAAACTTAATGAAAATTCTAGAACTTGAATTAAAAGTAAATTACTATAATTGTACAGATATACAGGATCTGTCTCAAAAGTAATGATAATGTTTTTGGGTTTTTAAAATTTAAATTTAGGTTCAAATACACTTACAACTTTTCAAACTAGTCCCCTTTCGAGTCTATACACCGAGTCCAACGTTTCTGCCACTTTCCGTAACAGCTCTGGGAGTCTTCACGTCACAGCCGCTTGGACGTTTCCGATGGTCCCAAAATCAGAGGCGGTTCTAGGCCGGGGCCGGGTGGGCCTGGGCCCTCCCAGTTTTTTGCAGTGAAGGTAAACTATTATCCTCAATTGTCTTGAAATATTTAATATAATTAATATTTATTTTGCAAGAAGTTTAATGTTATCGATTCTTGAACATGAAATGAAGTGTACCATGAAAAGCTTCTATAAACATGGGGTGGGAGAAGGAGTCACAGTGTATGTTAGCAACAGTATTTTGTCGAGTTTTAAACGATTTTTAATTTCTTAGAACAAGTTGCAAGTAGTTATTTTATTGTTTTTTGGTTATGTAACACAGTAGTTTTGTTTTTAAAACCTTTTAGAAGTCTTCACTATCAACAACGTTTTAACAAAGGGAAGACCACATTATCTAAAAATTAAATTTATTGCTTATAGGCAATGCAGTGTTATCTCGAAATTATACCACCAGTAGCTTATACCGAAAACAACAGAACACTAATCGTTGTCCGACTTACTTCTTACTATAAAAATAATATAGGAAATTCTAGTCCGACCAACAAATAAAAAGTAGAAATCTTTGTTGCTGTTTTTTTAAATCATCTTATTAAAGTCTAAATTGGTGTTGAATTATACAATATATCCAGTGTGGTATTTATAGATTTCTAAGTGTGTGTGTGTAGAGGGAGGGACTCTTAATGCCGTTTTATGTAGTGTAAAATCCAATCAAGTCATTTTATCCAATGTAAATTTGGCAGTTAACTATAAGTTTCCCTCTGTAAATTCCATAAATTTCACACACTGATGAAAAATATTAAAATGTTCACTTTTTTGCTTCAACTAATTATTGTTTTCTTACACTGAAAAAGGTTTTAAACGTACATATTTCCTTCATAGATATACCTAAGGAGAATTAATATGCAATTTTAAAAAAAATGACTAATGTGTGTATCACACCCACCCACACAAACAAACGTTTGTTGGGTCATTGTCTGAGAAGAGCTTGTACTGAAAAACGCATTGGAACGAATGGTGGGAAGGCAAAAGAGGAAAGAAAGAGAATGTAGATTATGGACAGCAGACCAGCATAAAAATAGAAACACTTTAATATATATATATATATATATATATATATATATATATAATATGCAAGTTGAGAGCTGGCCTCCCCAGTTTTTTCCTCTAGAACCGCCACTGCCCAAAATGGGTTCCTTTCAGGCCAGACTTCATGCGAGGGAACAAAAAGAAGTCACACGGGGCTGTACGAAGGTTGGGGAAGTACTTAAATGTTTTTTGTAGACAAAAATTCTCTCACCACCTACACAGTGTGGTTCGACGCATTGTCATAGTGAAGGATCCAGGCATTCTTGATCTTTGCACGGACGCGCATGACTCTTTTTCTTAACCGGTCGAGTACCTGGATTTAAAATGCTGCATTTACTATCTGTTCGGTCGGAACAAACTCCTTGTGGACGATTTCTTTACCATCAAAAAAGAAAATCTTCTCTTCCACCCTTAAAAGCTTTATGCCATCGGAAAGCTTGAACAGACGATAGTGCTTCCTTCGCATAGGCTTGTCGTAACATTTCAAGTATTTCCGACGCATTTCCCCCGAGTTTCACACAAAATTTTATCGCATAACGTTGTTCACGACTACACTGCAATTTTTTTTCGCGTGACGCGTCACTGAGACAGTACTTTACTTTCCACACTCTGCGAAGGCTCAGAGCTGACTGGAGATGGTCTGCTTCTATACCTGACATCCCTCACCACACTCCCAGGCCGAGTAGTTCATCTCCCAACGCGTCTGACGGTCGAGAAAAAATAATTTTCATTACTTTTGGGGCAGACGCTGTTCAATAACATTTTGTTTCTAAGTTCATTATATCATCAGTTTAATACGAGGCAACCACGGCATAGACAAGAAACATTTCCTGCGAAACCAGTATTACTATCTGCATTTTTCTCGTTGCCAACCGTTTCTAGACAGAAGTTGATTCGCGACAGAGTTATCTATTGCTTACATTACGTTACATTTTCGCCATTATTTTAAAACGGATTTTTGGATGGAAAGTTAAAATAAAAACAGAAGAAAGTGTCTTACGGAATAAATAAAAGCGTAAGACGTAAATTTAAGTAAAAGGAAGTAAAACTTACTGGAAAAACATAAGACCTGGCAACCCTATTCTAAAGTGGACATCAAAGTACTAATTATTGCAATATACTCTCATCGGGTTTGAACCCGGCACGGCACACATAGAAAACAAGCATGGCAATTATAAAGCCAATCGGTACTGCTTGAAATATTTTGTGTTCAACTTGTATGTAGTCTTCTGTAGCAGAAACGTTCTTAGTTTATAAATAAATAAATAAATAATCGCTCTCCATACATTTTAAAACCCGGCTTTACGATTAACTAATGTCACAAACACCATGAAAAACATTTTAGTAATTTGTTACAAAACATCTATTTTTTATTTAATTGAAAGAATTTCCCCTTCCGTCAGCTCACATAGCTAAATTTATCATCTTGAGGCTTGAAATTATATATTTTTTTCATTTGGCTTGAAACAATACGTGAGATATATTTTACGGTACTTTAGAACAAGGTTAGTTCTAGATGGAAATGGAAATACTGTTTTGTGGTCTTGAGGTCTACTTAGAAAATAAGGAAAACGAAAACCAAAGAATACAAAAATAATTCATCTCACCTTTCTTATCGTCTGTACAAGTAGAGATATAAATCAAAACCACAAGAAAATTTTGTGGGAATAAAATCTTATATCATTTTCATTCCAATCATAACTTTACGTTTCTTACTTAAGGAGGAGGAGCAGGAAGAAAAAAGTAGATATATTTGTAGGTTATGCAAAATGAATCTCTTCCTTTTATCTTGTGCTTAGTTGTGCTTATATTTTCTTTCCGAATTAATTCTTCTCAAGGAAGCAAAGTTTTAAGTTCTGAGAAAATTATTCACATAAAAAAATGATGACTGGTGATAGATTCGATTTAATATTTCCGTATATGATCTTATAGTGTGAATTTATCATATTAATTTTATTCAGAGTATACTGAATCAATGGCGTTATTTTGGGGGGTTGAGAGGGTCAATTGCGCTTTCCAAGAAATGTAAGTTGTCCATAATCAAGAATATGGCATCTGGGATGTTGAAATCATTTTGAAGCAATATTACCAGGTGTTAACTTTATCTTAGTGCATAATTTTGCTTTGTTGTGTTGCCCGTTTGTATGTCTGAACCGCAGGTAATAACTCAATGAACTGACACAGAGAAACTGGCGTCTTTACGCACCCATTTTCGATCTGGTGAGGCTGTAGCGTTTCCTTGGTATTATTGTATTATATACACTTCATTTCTAACACAGGTAAAGAGAAGTGGAAATTCAATTGAATTATTATAAAATGAATAAAGAAAATGGGTTTATATTAAGTGACAGGTGGGAGGCACTTTTAAGGGGAATATCGAGATCTGAATGACTGGAATGACAATTAGCCCAGTATAACAATAACATTTAAATTTACAGTAAAACAACTTAAAATTTAGAAGTGTTAAAAATAGATCAAACGTATACAGTTGCACCGATACAATTTAATTAATTATCAATAAGATAAATTTAATTAAATGCTCGGTAACAGCAGTATGACTTACGGACGTCCAGAATTAATTCATTACAACAATGCTTTAAGGCATTTATAGTAAAAATTGCAAATTGATATCGAAGAAGGTCCCCCTGACGATGTTAGCAGGAAGGCTAACGAAACGGTCGTCGAGTTTGAATCAAATTAGCACAAAATGAATATTCCGCAAGAGTTTTGTTAAAAAAATATGTTAATTTCTCTCCTTCTGCTTTCACTGAGGCATTAGTCTCCATAACACGCCGACAAAGCGAAAATGAAAGATTACGAAAATTTTCGGATCCAGCCAAGTTAAATAGATCTATTCCATTGCGTTGAGAAATTATTATTTTATAAATTACTAGCGAACAGAAACGTACAAAAATACGTATATAATTTCTTCCTTACGTATATGCTTCCTTCCTTACGTGCATACGTAAAATAAGATACACATATGCTTCCTTCCTTATACATATACATAAATGCTTCCTACCTGACATATACGTATATGTAACATAAAACGCATCTATCCTTCTACATATGCAACTCAAACAATGTCAGTGTCGTGCGGGTTTTATAAACTTAGAGGATATCCTCCTTAGGGTGAAAACATTTCTCCTAGGTTCTCAAGTTTAAGACTAGACATTACCAAACATGCTTTTCGCAAGGTAAAGCTTGGTACAGTTTGGTTCAACATATTGACCTGCATAGCGGACAGATAGAGAAAAGAAACAAAGACAGAAGAGAAGAATGCCTAGCAAAGAGTTTTGAACCCTAGAATTCTCAGTTATACCAGGAAGGAAAAGAACACTCCTGAAACGCATCTTTGTTCTGTTTGTTTCTCTCTCTCTCTCTCTCTCTCTCTCTGTGTGTGTGTGTGTGTGTGTGTCTGTGTGTGCCTGTGCATGTTTGACGTAGACTGTCATTTTATACTTTTATTCTTCATGGTTCTTAGAAGGCCTTGAAAATGTCGTCCAGTGAAAATCCGAATCGAATTTCATAGAAGAGACAACATTTTTCTCGATCTCGTCCATTACATTACTTGTCACTTGTTGCTAGGTTGTGGTGTGGAAAAAGAAACGGGATGACATTTTAGAGGGAAAGAAGAACGAGAAACCAAGTGACACGTGCTTACATACAAGACGAAAGAAAGAAAAGGAAGAGAAAAAGGGTTATGAGCAGTGGAGAGATATGGGGAAGGAATTTTCAAAGAAGCGACACGATTGTTTCTTGACCCCGTGAAAGAATCCCAGAACAATTTTTTCTGCTCTTGAACTTGTCAAGTTCTTTCTATCCTTGTAGCATTTACTGAAGATCGTACAGTGTCCGCAATGGAATTTACATGGGTTAAGGTCGTTTTCTAAAGAAAAAAGCAGACACACAAAAAACAAAACACTTCCTATACCTGTATCAATGACATCGGAGTGCATTTATATACGTGTATGAGTTGGTATTTGTGGGAAAAAAAGAAACGTAAAAGTTTTCGGTACCTACGCTTCGAGGCGGTTTTCATATTTTCAAAGATATTGTACAAATGACAGACAACAATGAAATTTTGGAAAGCTGAATGTGAATGTGTATTAAATGAACCGTAATTGCATAGACATATGACGTCATCCATTATGGGAGTTCTAATAACGTAGCTAAAATAAACAATGTCAAAATGTCAGATAGTTCATTTGATACACATTCACACGTATTATTGAGTCAGCTTTAAAAAATTTCATTATTGCTCGTCATTTCCCCAGTACCTTAAAAATATGAAAATACACAATCAAATACACATTGGCAGCGTAGGTACTAAAGCCTCTTAGTCATCATATTCAGTTATTTTCAACTTGCTGCTTGATGAAGACTTTCCCCATTCTTTCCACAAATCTCAGTAGCTGCGATCCATATCCATGCAGCTCTCGCACAGAAAAAAGCCCTGGTAAATTCAGCTATATTTGCATTGCTAAACTGTATTGTTAAAATTTATAGTAGGCCTAATCGTAAATATTGTGCTACGGTAAGGATACCCTTGTGCTAAGTTGCTTATTATATCTTCTATTGTTGTACAGTTGTGATTCCTAAATTTTACATTGCTGGGATAATGTATGGCTGATTGAGCCATATTCCTTTATGACATACAAGTTTGAAAATATATTAATTGCTGTTCAAATAATACTGTATGGTTGCTGCAAGCGCAGGCACAGAAAATGGAAGAAGTATAGTCACTGTACAACAATACACTTTCGTGGGATACTGTGATTGGAAGCCATGTTGTTTGTTCGAATCTATAGAAATTAGAAAAATGTAGCTAAGGAAGGATGACGTAAATTTTGTTATGGCCTCGTGTTATATTATGACATGAGTATTATTGTTAGTATTATGAGAATATTATGAGTAGTATTATAGGTTCGAAGAATAAATGTCTTGTGCAACTTTAAGTAGTTTTATGTAGCTTCGCAATGGTTAGTAAGGTTTTGCTAATGTGTTTGAAAGTTGCTCAATAGATGGCGTTACTGTGGCCACTATTTCTAAATGCTCGACTGCAAAAATAGTGATAATTAATTCTGGAATCTGAATTTGTAATCAGCGATTATTGCTAATGATTTATACATATTGTATTATTCTCGAATGTAATGGAAGATATTACAATCATAATGCATTTGCTAAAGTTTACACTACCAAGGTGTATAATGTAACAGTTGTATCCTAATGGTGGAATCAGGCTTCACCAGACAACAAACGTTAATTTTCTATTAAATATTGAAATAGATTCCACCATGTACGGAGGCCGTCTAGCAATACATACGTATGGTTACAACACCAATAAATTATCGTACCTTCAGCAATACGCCATTGTTACCACAACAATACTGGATGGTACAATAGGTCAATTTTTAACAATATAATAGTTGTTGTAACTATATAATAAAGTCATACATTTGTAATTCAACTATGCATCGTTGTATAATTAGCTATCATGCTAACAAAACATCTTGCTAATTTAAATTGAAACAGGATTTTTACCATAAAATATTGTTCACAGTTTATAACTCTCCACCTAACCAAGTGTATTGTCATAATGCCAATACACCATTCGCGAGATTTGTATTTGCAACCCATAGTATTACTGTCCCAATTTCAACTACGACAAACAGGATTTTATGGTTACTCCAACCATATATTTTGAGTGCAAAACACACTCGATTTCTTACATTTGGACATCTTCTAAATCTCTTATTTTATCTGGGAATTCAATGTAAAACTGTTTTATGCTTCAAGTTCTCGGAGGTTTCGGATTAGGACCGAGCTGGAAAATACCCTTGGAATGGTTTATATTAAAGAAACACTATCAGTGTCCTAAGCCTATCACATATCGGAGACATGAATTCCTCGGTGAGAACTTTTCTATGACGAAATTATTGGCTATGGTCCTAGTTTAGGTATCATCCCGACATTTACCTAGTAGAATTGAGGAAATCCCTTGAAATCCTTGTTAGAATAATCGGCAGCAGAAGTCAAACCGGTGTTCATCCCCGAAGTACCGTTCCAAACTCCTCGACCGTAACTACTAGACCAAAGGGATTGAACTTTCTTTCTCTACTGTTACATCTTGTCCACAGCACGTGCACCTGCGGAGTAGTAAATAAAAAAACAGAAACGTTTCACAGGATATGATCCAGCACTTTTACTAAAAACTGAAGTGAATAACGAGAAGGAATGGGAAGGAAGTTGATGAATCCTTTTACACATGATCACTTGGAGAAGAGAAGAAAGAATTAAAGGAGACAATGAAGCGTTACTAGTATCAAGCCTCGCCTCCAACTGCTTCCTACAGAGGCGTTCCCCTTATATCTATCTCCTTATTTCCTGCCCACTGTTCCGAACAACGGCTGCGTAACCACGTAGCACGTGCTTAAGACTGACACGGTCATTTAACTTCTATGATGAAAAAATTATAAAACAGAAAATAAGGGTGAAAGAACCGATCGTACATATAGTAGCTGTAGTATTCACTCAACACTAAAATTGCAGTTTTTGTCTTTCAAGTACGTGTTACAGGAAAGAATAGCCGACATATGTGTATATTTACTAATAATATTTTACTAATAATATAGAAAAGCTATATCAATGATATGAAAGTTGTAAAAACAACACAATCACACATTTAAATATTCTTCTACCAAAAGACAATGAAGATTTACTTCAAGTATTTTAAGTTTGAAAGTTTATTACTAAATAATGATGACGTGTAAACAAAAATTTCACGCGTTAATAATCGACTTTTATCTCACTGTAATAATAATAATAATAATAATAATAATAATAATAATAATAATAATAATAATAATAATAATAATAATAATAATAATAATAATAATAATAATAATAAAATGTTCGGAATGAAATTTCCACTGAAAATGTGTGTATTGAAGAACGTAGTATGCAATGGAAGGATCGAAGTCTTATAAGGAACTTGTGTGTAAATCAAACAATGAGGAAAAAAGTGGACGACGACTTATCAGAACGAACAGCAATTGGTCGAGTGGTGGGACAGGGATATTTGTCTCTCGCCAACATTATGTAATATATAATCCATGAGAGGTTGTAAAGAGATTCTACGAAAGCAAAGGAGGCGTTACAGTCGGTTGAAGAAAACTCAAATTTGCTGTTCTTCTTGCAATAAAATGGGACATCACTTAAAGAGATGTTAAAACAGCTGCAGGAAAGCTGTGAGGAGTATGGAATGAAAATTAAAGGAAATATAACGAAAGGGATTGGAATAAAAATAAACTATAGTAAATATCAAGATAGGAAGACAGAAAGTAGAACACTTTGAAGCACTTGGATAGAGTTTATAAATGAGGAAATGAAATGTGAAAAAGAGATCAAGGCGAGAATAGCGATAGTGAAACAGGCCTTTACTAAGAAAATAAATCTCTTCTGCTGATTGATAAATAAAGAGTTGAGGAAGATATTGATGTAATGTTTTGTATGGAGTATTGTGTTGTGTGGAGCAGAACGTTGAACTCTACAAAAACGTGAAGAAAGTGGAAACCTTTGAAATGAGAAAATGGGGAAGAATGAGAAAAATCATTTGGATACAGAAGATAGGAAATGGTGAAGTACTAAACAGAATAGGCAAGAAACGAATAATTCAGGAGACAATAAAGGAGAGAAAAAGAAATTGATTAGGAACATAGATTTTCATACTCCATTAGAGGCATTGATGGTGCCACTGTTTATGCGGATTTTACTCCTAACGCGACGCTAGTTCAACATTCATTTCTTTTCCAGAAATATGGCAAAAGAGAGTAATTTTCTGCCTGTTACTGTATTAACCACGATAATTTTTATGTAGGAATAGAAGTCAGAATTGGCGTTAGAGCCTATCTTAAATAAGTGCAATTCCTTAATATAAGGTCTGATTTGAAAATCATAGCTATAAAACCATTTTTTTATTACCCTAACAAAACTTCAATACAGATTTGCTTTCACCGTTCAAAATAGTAGTTTCTCTATGCCTTCATTTTAGCACAAAATTTAAAAACCTTAATGTAATAATAGTAATGGTAATAGTAATAGAAATAGAAGTAATAGAAATATAGAAATATAGAAATATAGAAATAGAATAGTAATAGAAAGTAATGCTATGAACTCACTAACAGAAGTACGAATGCCACTTTACACAGTCCTTACAGCAAAGTAGACCATAGGCCGTGACCATACGTCATGAACTTTAGGTATGTGTCAATTAAAGTTCCAAATTAAATAAAAAGGACGAAATAATCTAACTTGATAAGCGAAATTTGAGAAAATTAAGACAAAAAAATAAATGTTTTAGGCTTTAACTAAAATGCACGGATAACTGTTGATTTACTGTAACTTAAAGATTTTTGGAGAAACATTGTTTAATATACTGTAGTGTTTAAGGCAGTTACGCAGGCATTGAACTGCTTTGAAAAACGCATCAGATTATCAATTTATTTTCAGTGATCAAGTTCCTACTGATTTTGAAATTCTATAGTCTAAAATATTATTTCAACAAATGGTCACTGCAATTATATGTAACCTAAACAAATCTTTAGTTTATTAAATCCAGCAAATGTGTTAAAATCTATCTGTAATTATTTATTTCATAATGATATTTATTTATATTCTTATTAATCCAACCTCCATGGTCTAGTGGTTACAGTACCGGACTTCTAAATGGCATTGGGGAAGGTAAGGAAGTTGGAATCCTGCGTGGGGCTCGAACTCACGACCCTGAATACGCGTGGGCGACGTTACACACTTCGATTATAATTCGTTAGACCGACACGTCTTGTGTCATTCCTTATGAATATGACGACATTTCTGACGGTGCTTCACTAGCTTTCCACGCTTCTAGCTCTGAAACTACTAAGCTTTATAAATTTTGCCAAAGGATTTTTTCTAGTTTTGATGTCCCCTACATGGTGGTGGACTATATATACAATATACATGTATTAGAAAACATTGTCCATAACCACCTGGATACAATTTGTTATGGCATCACTGATATTCTTAAATGTTTTCGATAGATTTGATTCCTTTACAGTCCACCCACAAGCTCGCAAGATTAACATACTCACGGACATACACCAACAATGTTGTCTGCAAAATGGCTTTAAGTTACAAAAGCTAGTTTTTATTTTAAATTTCTTTTTTGTTTTTCTTACCGATGGTCCAGAAGAGCAACTTTTCGAACACCTGCTCCAGAGGCATTAATCTTCCGGCTCTTCTTTTGTTTTCTTCTCTGACGTTGGATTCTGTTGGCTGCACCCTTTAAGTACCTGCACAAAAGAGAGGAAGAGATGCTCCTCCATGATTGACTCTATTGTTCCTTGTTATTCTCTCTCTATTAGAAGACAAAGAAGAAAGGGAAATTACCCTGCTATAAATATAATGTTCTAGTTTATATACTACATGAAATATGGACATTTAAGCAGAATATTACAGCGGATATTACAAGTAATCATGATGAAGTTGCTGTATTATTTGGATTGTTAATGGAGATTTCTGCGAATTGAAACAGTAAGTGGTTCAGTTAGGATTTCTAAGTTGATGGCGGTAAAATACTAAAATTAAAGTGTTACGCTACGTCAGTGATTCCCAAACGGCTTATCCCCTGAACTGAAAGATGATTCATCAATGTCCTCCAGCCTTGTTCTGTGCTTAAAAACAACAAAAAACGTAACTATTGTAATTGTGATGATGACTGATGTTCTGCCTGGAGATCCCTGTTCAAGATAAGTCTCTGGGGACCCCTATTATAATTAAGTACAAGTTAGCTATTCTACTTTACAAATTTTCATATACACTAACGAAACAAATAATTAATTCGCAATTACAGGATAAAGGTATGAAGTAAGTTATTACTTCAAATTAGTGATTATAAATGCAATTCATTCTCTCTCCTTTTTTACCTTCGTTATTGCTAAAGATGGAATATTCGTGCATTCAGATGCAGCCTCTTTTCTGTTACCCAGAAACGGGAAGGTTAGTTGTGCAGGTTTTATCATATGAAAATCCGATAATATTTAACTTTAAAAAAATCTCTTGAAGATTAAAAAATAAATAAATAAAATAAAAAATAAATAAATAAAAATAAAATAATAAAATAAAATAAACAGTTGTAGAAAACGAATCAGTAAAGAAAGTTAGTTTTTCGTCAGTAAAGTTTTTGTACTGATGGGGACAAAAAAATAGACAAGTCAGGCCTGTTTATATTATGTACCCTCAGAAAAGGACTAAAAATATATATTTTTTACACAACTTATTAGGTTCCCAGACCGCTATTAAACAATTAGCGATTCCCCAAAAGTTTACAGATCACAAGATGAAAAACCACTGCATTACGTTTAGATAAAAAATAATAAGAAACTTTTTAAAGATATACGTTTCTTAAACAATTCGTACCAAAAAGTAAAAAAAAAAAATGTTTATTTATGACGAAAAAGAAAAGCATGAGGAGCGCTCTCATATACAGTCACTTTATGAATTCTTGAATTGGCGCCCCCCGTGATTTTCTTTTTAGTCATGCATGAACAAAATTATTGTTTACTTTTTGGTATGTATACGAATTGTTTAAGAAAAGTTTGTTTCTACACAGTTTTTTTTAGTTATTTCAATGTTCGGATACTTTTTCTCAAGCTAATGTTTTGTGACGCAAATTCTAAAGTAATCTGCATTCAGTCAAACGGAACTTCGTTGCAGACTAGTATTTATTTTAGGATAAAGAAATCCATATAAAAAATTATTAAAATATGCTTTCAAAATATAGAAATATATGAAAATAACAATGGAATATTGTACTGTCACCCGACTTACGTGGCTGTGCAAAATTTCACTATTGTATCACGTCGGGAAATGAGTTAAATTAACGTTGCAAGATTTGAGGACGCGATGAACCATTGTGAATTAAAGAAAAGTAGGAAGTGGACATGGAAAGGCCCAAATGGGACCAAAAACGAAATAGACTACGTTCTATCAAATAACAGGGCAATTGTGCAAGACGTGTCTGTTCTTAACAGTTTCAAAATCTCGAGTGATCATAGGATGGTGAGATGTAAGCTGAAACTAAATACTAGACTTGAGAGAAAGAAGCTTATCAGAGGAAAACCGTCAGTTTTAGATCTGGAAAATCTTGGAAAACACAGACAGACATTCGAGATAGAACTAAGCAACAGATTCAGCGCCTTGGAAGAGTTAGAGGATGAAGAAAACATCGATAGCAGAAATAAAATCCTGACTGAGATAATAAGAAAAACAGCCAAGGAGATAGCAGGTACCAGAAAGAAAAAAGAGAGCAAAATCTCAGAAGAAACTAAGCTCTTGATGAAGAAAAGAAGGGAAATGAAAGAAGAGGAAAATTGCATAAAGCGGATTGAGTACATAGAACTAAATAAAACCGTAAGAAAGAAAATAAGAGAGGATGTACGAAGATATAACGAAAATCTTGTTAGAAATACAATCGAGGAAAACAAGAGCCTGAAGAAAGCCAAACAGCAGCTCATGATAGGGAAAAAGCAAATAATTGCAGTTAAGAGACCAGACGGGACCGTAACACGAAATAAGGAAGAAATTATAAACATATTTGAAAATTTCTACACAGAATTGTACTACTCCGAGGAAGAACTAGGAAATGAAGATTCAGAAGAAATTGATGTTGATGTCCCAGACGTAATGAAAGAAGAAGTGGATAAAGTACTTCGAGGAATGAAGAACGGAAAATCACCAGGAGGAGATGGACTCACAGCAGAGATGTTTAAATGGGGAGGTGAAAAGATGAAAGAGGAAGTTGCTAAATTATTCTCGATGTGCTTGAGGAAGAGAGAAATACCCAGAAGTTGGAACAATGCCGTTATCATT
>JAGDQP010023390.1:8284-21076 GCA_022664845.1 Lepisma saccharinum
GAATATTTTAACGATCCTCATATGAAAAAGATTTGAAACCTCTGATAATGAAGAATTCTATTTACGGATGTGTGTTCTAATTTTCCACCATCTTCAAGGATCAAAGTAAACAGCCTCACTATTGTACAGAGGAGGAATGACAGCGGAGGAACATAATCATCATTGTGGTCATTGGGTGTAGTCAGATTGATGTCTAAATCAGCTTCACAATTTCCTGATTCAGGCATCAACTGAATTGACATAATGTGTTATAAGCTGCACCTGAACTCTCTTGCTGTAGGGTTGTTGTTGTATCCGCCTCTGTGACGTATGACCCGAAATGTGTTTACCAGCGGATTTTGGTTTAATCTGTTGCTTAAAAGGAACACATCGCCCTCTTCTGTTAGGTCATTATGTAGAGACAGCACACTGGAGATACTTGATTTAAGGCGCTCGAAACAGAAAGGAATCTTCCAGACGCTTTTAACCTTTCATGTGTCTATATAGCATTTTTGGATGGTCAACGAAAGTGAAAGCATCACTCTTCTGCAAAGTTCCCGATGGTAACCAAAGCTTCTCGGTCCAAGGACGTAGCCGTGTTTTTTTTTTTTTTTTTGTTTTGTTTTGTTTTTTCAGTTTACATCTTGCTTTGCTAGTTATTTTCACACACAAAGTACTGTGCATTATTAATTCTCATATTCGTTGACGCTGGGACCAAGACAATGTAATAAATCTCATTATTCAATCTTCTATAAAGGAATATTACATCGTTAGAAAGTGTTCTTTGACCTTCTATTAACATGTTATAAGTTTTAACAATTATAAATCTGCAACAATGCGAAGCATTAATATTCCACATACCACTTCCGATAAGGAGTTTGACATATTTGGTGCAGGTAAAGTATCCCTTCTGCCTGTACGATTCGACTTAAATTTGATATCTCGAGTGTTTCTTGTCATAGTGAAGACGTATACCAAATTTAATATGTTTACCTTTATTTAAAGTCCTAGTTTACATGGAGAAGATCGAGTAGGTGTGTACCACTTCCGCTTGACCAATTTTGTCCAAAAGTTGACACGGATATACAATTTTTGTTTAAGGACCACACACCAAATTTCATTCATCTAGCTCAATCCGTTTTCGAGTAATCGCGTTCACATAGATACGGATCTCGGCTCCATTAACTTGCCTCCATTCCCCACCACCACACCAAACTTTAGAAATAAATAGCGTATCGTTTTACAACCAAGTTTCGCGTTTTGCACCGCAATGTTTAAAAAGTAAATTTAAAAAGGATTAAAGAAACACGTCTTTTTAAGCAAAGAAAAATGGACTAAAAAGTAAAAAATAATAAATTTATGAATCGGCAAATAAAAGAGTGGGTTGTAATGGGGGTTATAATTATAAGTGTCATAATAATTAAATATTATGATTTTATGGTAAGGTAAGCAAGAGCACCCTCGCTGTTATCCGATTCATAAATTTATTATTTTTTACTTTTTAGTCCATTTTTCTTTACGTAAAAAAAGCGTGTATTTCAAAAATCCTTCTTTTTTCTATATTAATAGCTTTGCACACCCAAATCCTAAAGTGTTCTGCAACCAGTTAAAACCCAACATTGTTGCAGGCTAGTATTTATTTTAGGATAAAGAATTAATTTAAGTATTTTTTTTTTAATTAATTACAGTTAACTGGATTATTCTGTCGTATATCTAATGATTGAATATTGAATTGTCATCGGAAGCAAGCAAGTTTACAAAATTTTAAAGAAATCGGATGATGAAAAGTGAGTTAAAAACCAATTACAAGATTTGTACCCGAGATGAAACATGATTACAGAGCAAGTTAATAAAAAGCGTGTAAAAAGTTATAAGCTCTTATATATTTCGTTCAGGATCTTGCAACATCAAATACATAATTTCTCTCTTTTCACTTACGTATCAATTTTTAAGGTTGCAGTACTTTTGACTGATATTCCTCGGAATAAGGTTTTCATCATTCTTACACACTAGTTTCGCACGCACATGATGTGAACGTTGAATGATTAATGTACATTCATTGGTATGTGGTAGAGCGGAACTACAGTTGGCAACAGCGCTTTCGAAGCAAGAAAGAAAGATTGAGACAGACAAAAATATATCATTCCACACTCTTCTGCCTCTTTTTCTCTGTCAGAAAACGAAAGTGCTGCTCTCTATACGCTGTAATCCGAAACAAACACAAATTGGAACAGCGGCTTAAAAAAAAAAAAAACGGAAAATCTTTCTTTATATTTTATGTATTCATTTGTACTACTACTACTACTACTACTACCACCACCACCATTACTACAACTACGAATACTACATAACTACAGCAGATACTACTACAATTCTTTGAAACACTAAATCTAAATATTTTTATTTACAATAATCCAAATGAATTTAAACGTTCAAAGCTATTTATTTATTTTTGATTGTTGTTTTTACTTAACAGTGGAAACAAAGAATTTATTGAATTGTTATAAACAATGAAATTGCTGTTTTTATTAGTTGGTTCGCGACACAATCACTTCCGGTTAATAAAAATATAACATCCCAGACGGGTGCATTATCTGATCATGTGCGAAAAATCATTGCAATCGGTCAAGCCATTTTAGCGTGATGATATAAACATACTAACAGTCATTTTTATATAGACATACTAGCTAAAGTACCAACCCCAGAGTGAATAAAATGTTGGCACCACCTCCTCCTACTATTACTACAAGTACTACTACTACTACTACTACTTCGTCGTCGTCTTCACATTGTACATCTACATCTTACTGTTCATGTGTACCTCATTTCTTTTTATATGTTTATAAATATTTAAATTTAAAAATTCAAAGTTATTTATTTATTTATTTCTGATTGTTGTTTTAACTTAAACATGGAAAATGTATTTATTGTATTGTTACAAACAATTAAATTACTGTTTTTATTAGTTTGCAACACAGTCACTTCCGGTTAATAAAAATATGATGATATCTCAGACGGGTCCATTATCTGATCATGTGCGAAAAATCATTGCAATCGGTCAAGCCGTTTTGGCGTGACACAAACATACATTCTTTTCTATATAGAGAGATGGAACAGTTTTCCTTACCTATAATTCGATGACTTTACTTGTAAAGGTTTTTCAACAATTGTGGACTCAAAATTATAAAGTACTGAATTCCGTGCTTTATGTGATCATACTGCCTAAGAACGAGGAGATTATCAAGTGGTAGATAAATGTTCAGAAATGTCAAATTTACTAAAACGACGTGTAATATTCGCATTAATTGTCATGCCTTTTATTCCTTTGTTCTGTAACTTTTGCTCTTAAAAAAAGGTAAAAAATGATAAACATTAATATTAGCAACTTCAATTGAAGCGTATGTCTTTTCAGACTGTAGCTATTTTGTACACGTTTCAACTTAATATGGTTTAGGCAACAGGATAAGAACATATTCACTGATCCTTTCATCCCTTTACTTTAAATTGTAGTATATCTATTGATAATGATACCTTAAATGTAAAACGTTATCGATCATCTTTCTTTTTACAGGAAATTCAAAAAGAAACACCCAGGTGTTACCCACTTAATGGGGTCGCCTTACCTAGAAGAGAAAATTCTTGGTTTGACTTTGCGCATTTCTCCGCTTACATTTTTTCACGTAAATACAACAGGCGCTGAACTCTTGTATAAAACTATAGGAGAAGTAATAACCTTGCGTGAAGACACAACTCTTCTGGATATCTGTTGTGGAGCTGGACCTATTGGTTTAAGCCTAGCAAAGGTGAGTTTTGTTGTAAAATATAAATGTCTGGATTACTTTAGTTGTGTGTTGCGTAATCACTGTATGATGTGAAATTCTCGCTCAGCATTTTCCTGATTCTTTTTTTCGTTTGCTTCGTCTAAAGGTGCAGTTTTGTTTGTGTGATGGTCGCATGCAGAACGCAAGTGACGGAGGCATAGAGTGGGATAGTTAAGTTTGTGTTTGACACGCCTCATGGCGACTGACGACCGGGTGGCTCAGTTGGTAGAGCGTTCACCTCTGGTACAAGGTGTCTTTAGTTTGATCCCTGATCATGCCATGTGGGTTTTGTGGTGGACAAACACCGCGTTATTTTTATGTACATGGACAAAGCGAAAACATAAGTTTCCGCATTGTTAACATTAGATATGATGTAAACATATCAGTGGACCTAAAAGAACCTCTATGATATATCAATGGACCTCTATGGTACCAATGCACCTAAAAGAAATCGGTCCATTGCTCCCACTTTCTTCATTCCACCAATTTATCCCGTCATCACCGAGCCACTGTAGCTCAGTGGTAGAGCGTTGTTGTAGCTTTCGGGAGCTGGTGGGTTCGATCCCAGCGGCCGACCATCCTGACTGAGGTTTTCCAGTTTTTTTGTATTACTAGGCAAATGCCGGGATGACACCTTCAGCATACGCCCTAGCCGACACCTTCCCGAATCCTTTCCCTTCCTCTATCCCGGTCTGAGCCTTAGATGTCTAAAGATCTTAAATAAAAAAACTCATTCATTCAATCATCTTATCAACCATTCGGCCTGAACCACAGTTGCCTAAAGGTCTTGAAATCACAAATTCAGATGGTGACTGATGAAGCAAAGGCTGCAATGGATGACATTTTAAAGTAAGAATTAGACGAGAATATTTAGTGATTATTGGTAAAGCCCAGAAAGGAAGATAATTGATGACATATTTAAGAAGATATATTGAAAGATTTAATTCGAACTTGATTAAAAAAAAGTCTTACTAGTCCAATCAAATTAGCAGGATTTGGAGGGGCTTCGTGAACTAATTCCCTTAAAGCTGATTTTTGGCAGAAATGTAGTGCTGGTAGCTCTATAGTGAACATACTAAAAATCCGAGTTGTGTTAACGCCGCCATGTTGGAAACTGGCGGCCATTTTTCACTTTTTAGATTATAACTCTTTAACTCTGTGAATTAGAGAAAAACTTCTCAAATAAAAATTGTAGCTGATAATGTAAGCAACATAAAAGATTATGTACAAATTTTGTGAAAAATTAATACTTTTCGAGCTATAGCTCATTACATTAGAATTATACACTTTAAAATAATATTGAAATACGACAGCCATTTTTCATTTTTTAGATTATAAATTTTCAACTATGTGAGTTAGAGCAAACATTTTGAAATAAAAATTGTAGCTTTTAACGTAAGCAACTGACACTTTCCGACAAATTAAAATTATACATTTGTCATATTGGAAAATAGCGACTATTTTGTGTTTAGGTTACTACACTTTAACCGTGTGAGTTAGAGAAAAATGATTCAAATAAAAATTGTAGCTGATAATGTAAGCGACATAAAAGGTGATGTACACATTTTGCGAAAAATTGATACTTTTTGAATTAGAGCCACGTTAAAATTATAGAGGTGTCATATTATAGGTAAAACCTTAGCGGCGCCTAGGGCGGCAAGCACTTTTTTCAATGTTTTGCACTTTTTTTTCAAATTTGTTCGAGATTGATCAGAACAAGAGGATAGCGTTTATTGAGAATGAAATTACGCGTCGAATGAGGCCTAGAACGTTAAGACCAGATAAGTACAAGACCCACTATTAATTTTTTAAAATTGAAAATAGTGAGAAATGAGACTCTGTCATGATAAATTATTATATCTGTATATTAATTTTATTGTTATTATTATTGCCATTATTATTATTATTATTTGATAGAGTAGATATTTCATACTTTTTTTTCTGCACCATCTTTCACACTACCCAGGAAAAATACGTTTGTTATTTAAAAATACGGACAAAATAATACATTTCAAACCACAGTATTAAGGAGAACAATGTATGCATGCCAAATCAAGCCACCCTGCTCAAATTAAATATAATATTTGGCTTAATTTCCTTTTATGCGCCCTCAACCTTTGCGCAACAACAATAAATAAATAAATAAAATAATCACAGAAGTTTATTATGTAATACGTATAAGATAACAAAATGGATACTGTACATACACACTGTTGAAATGGTGCCAGCGCGCACAATCGAAACATCATAAAATATTATAAAAACAGAAGAACTAAATGTGAATCGAAAAAAAGATGATCAGGCATGGATAGGTTTGTCCTTGTACCAACCCGTTAAAGACAGACTGAAAACAGTTTTTGTCAAAAACAAGAAATCCGCCGTAAACCCTCCAAAAACATAGAATAAAAAAATTTACCAAAATTTAAAAGTTAGTATGTTAAAATAAACACAAGTTGTGAAGTTTATCAGATCGCTTGCCAGTGCAAGGACCAGTATATGGGAATACTAAGCGGAACCTTAACACCAGGGTCACCAAGCATATTAGACGGGACGGGCGTAAGCCATAGTGCTGTTACCGCCCATTACCAATCATATTAGAGATGCCAAAAGGAATGCATTTCCCACATTTGGCCTCTCATTGCATATATATAAAATGTAATTTAGACCTAAGCTTGTTAAATAAATCGTTGTTAGACATAATAAATAAAATGAAATAAAACATCATATTTTTAAATTCAATTATTTCAACACATTTGTACACATAACTTCCCATACATAACCAAAAATATAGTTGTGCAACAACAAAGTATTTCTGTTATATCTGGCAACAATATTACATTTCGCAATACACTGTGGCTACATTGTTTTCGCTTAGAACCGTCATTTTTGTTTTCACCTGCCAGAAGCACTGACAAAGGCCATCTGAGGGGCCAATACATGGGTTGGCGAAACTTGTGTTTGTAATCGACATTTTGTTAGACGATTCGATGGCAGCGAGAAAAGTGTACCAAGTTGAAGCTAAGCTTAGAAGACCTACATATGTTTGTACGTAATCGAGGTTAAAATATTCTCTACAAGTATATTATATATCTCTCGTCTCGATCGAGCCTATATGCTTTATTTTCATGAATGACGATAATATTAATATAATGCTTTTGTTGATGTTGTTTCATACTAGAAGTCGTCTCATGACAATTAGTTTATTCTGATAAATGTTATTTAACATGTTATATTGTAGTTTAAAAATATGACTAAGTCATGATATAAGTAGTCAGTTATCAATGCCAAACTGTTTTCTGTTGTCTTTCAATAATAATACAAAAGTGTTGAAGATTGATTCGGGAACGGATAAATGCAGAACTAATTTTCTTCTATGAATTTTCATCCCCATGCTTTCTCCCTACTGATAGTCTTTGACTTCTGTCGGCACTTTCCCAGTTATATCAGCCTCTGCTAGAATGATCCCGTAAAGACTAAAGTATACGTCAAGCAGCCAAACTATCTAAATTGTAATATAGATCTTTTCTTGCACAATTTACTCGTTATATATATTTTTTTTTAAATGGAAAGATTTTTGCAATTCTAACCGGTACCTTAGAAAATATGGAGATATATATTTCTACGTACATAGAAATCAGCAAGTTGGAGCTCAGTAGCGGAACACCTCAACTATCTCCGTAGCGCTAGTAGTTTCTGAATCGAAAGTTGTCGGCAGACGCACATAGAGGGGATATAAGATCGTAGATAGTATAGTTATTATTGTTTTTTGTTTTTTTTACCCATTAAGCTATGCTTTGCTAGAATTGTTGGAATGACATTTTAATCTGATAACACGGCTTATTTGAAATACCAATGTGCTTATTTCAGTTTATAAGATTCGCAATATTCTATTTGAAAGTAGCGCTACCGGGAACACACTTCACTCTTTTCCTTTTGCTTTAATGTATGGACGTGCAGCTGTAATCCATGCATATGAATTGGTTCTTTTAATCAGTCAAGAGCAGTATTGTAAACTAATTGATTCGTGTGACTGTGGAGTTCGGTACATGCTATTTTCAGTTTCTTTGTATTTGATTATTTCCTTGTACAGAAGTTCACAGTAAGTAAAAAACATTTTTCACTGTTGAAATTTTGTTAACGTTTCTAGGAATTCTAAGGAAAATATCGCAGAATTTTTAGTATTTCATGTTGTTTCGCTGCAATGGAGGAAACGTCAGAGACTTTTCGTATGATTTTATGGATATTTTTAGTTTTCAGCTCTGCGCATGCGCAGAATGAGAAAACTGTTTCCTATCGTAGCTGTGCATACAATGTTGATCAAGAGTTTGCTGCCGCCATTTTGTCAGTTTTTATATTGGTAGAAATGTTAAATATTTTAAATGAATAGGAATTCCGAACTGTAATTGGCAATTGCAAAAATGATTAAAATGTGGCGTAAGTCGTGTAATGAACTTAGTTTATATCTTCGGGATTCACCCCACACAGTTCTAACACTCTATACCGTTTTATTTTAACTGGAAATTTAGAACAGTCAGTACGACGCTGGACTTTTGACTAAAAAACCCGTGTTCAAATCTTTAGATATTTTTTTTTCTTTTGCTTTCAACATTCCTGAGAACTGTATGATGGATACCTTTTATTATAGTGCTGCCAAGATGTCTTGAGCTGTGTCACAAATGCGAACTAAAACTCACACCCTCGACACACCCACGCGTTGAGCCAAAAAGTGTTCAGCGGGGCTATAACCGAGGGAGTCTTGAATGTGTAACGCTGTTGCCCCATTTAGCAAGAGGTCCAGTTGAAATAAGGATGGCTGAGAAGAAGAATGTTGTGGTACGCAGTGAGGGAAGAAAAATAATGAGCGAAGTGGTAAAGTTTTATGACGATGAGAAAAGTTCAGGCCACTGGATGATTCCCATAGAATGAGCAACGGAGATAGCAGCTGCTGCTTCTGGAAAGTTAGGGTCTACTAGGGGTGTTCGGAATTCCGGAATTCGGAAAGTCCGTGATTCAATGGTAAACGCTCACCTTTTGCGCTTGGGGTCGTCGGTTCGATTCGTCTTCTTGCCGTGTGAGTTTTGTGGTGGACAAACACCGTGTGCATGGGTTTTCTAGGGGTTCTTCCGTTTCCTCCCACCCACTTTCTTCATTCCACCAGTCATCCCATCATACTCCATCCGATCTCTGCAAAAGTTGCGTAAAGCTTTTATGCTACAGACCTTAAATTCAAATTCGGGATTCTTACTTTCTGAAAATCTTAACACAAGTCTTAATTTTATTTATGGCCTTTAGGCACCTCAGGCGTTCATCGTTAGAATTTTTTTACGCTGTTTTACATCTTTTACGCTGTTTATTCTTGGTTTATATCGATGTTTGAAGTTTAAAAAAAAAATCCCATTAAAGAGATAGGGCGTTTCGAGCGCCATCTAGCTTTCGAGATCCACATTAAATAGACCTTTAGATTAACTTTATCATCCTAAGAAGTGATGCATGAGTGTGAAACATCGTAGATAAAGATTGGGAGCACAAGTCAGTACCTTGTTGATCAGAAAATCACAGTCAACGACTCACAACATATTCTAAGTTGAAAATTATGCTTTTCGTTAATGTTTGAATGATGCATATTATGGAAACAATTTAAGTCTGTCAGCAGTGCATATTTGAAAGCATAAAAATGTTCTCTGTACCTTTTCCTCAACATCTTATGAATGTGGTCTGTACCTTTTCCTAGGTATTGGTGTAGTGTTCTTTCATGAGATAATTCGTAGTTTTCCGTCCAAATTACGCTTTCCATTGATGTTTTAATTCTTTTCCTTTTGCCTACAATGGAGAACTATGAATACATATTTCATAAGTCTCAACATTGTATATTTAAGAACATGAAAATCTTGTCTGTACCTTTCCCTAGTCATTTATAGGATGTTTGTATATTCGAAGTCTCTGTTGAAAATTACTTTCTCTATTCATGTTTAAATTCTGTATCTTTTGCCAAAAATATTTGACTAGCAACAATGCGTATATGCCAATATAAACATTTCGTCTATACCTTACCTAGCCATTGAAGAATTGTTCATTTATTCGAAATTCCGTAGGTCAACGTCTTAAATTACGCTTTCCATTCAGGTTTTAATCCTGTATCTTTTCCTCTGATATTTTATTCCTGTTTTATTTATTTATCTTTTCCTATGAAGCTTTCCACTGATATTTTATTTCCGATCTTTTACCAGCAATGTAAGCCTCTCAACGATGCCTATATGAGATAAAATTTGGTATGTATCTTTCCCTAGCTATTTCTGGAGTGTTTGTATGTTTGAAGTTGCATAGCTCTACGTTCAAAATTATGCTTTGCATTGATGTTTTCATCTATCTTTTGCCAACAATGAAGGAATCTCAGCAATGCATAGGCTATTTGAGGTTACGATAAAAGTAGTCTGTATCCTTCCCTGGCCATTGATGGAGTGTTTGTATGTTCGAAGATGAGTAATTCTGCGTTTAAAATTACGTGTTCCACTGATGTTTTAATTCTGCATCTTTAAGCAAGAATGGAAACCTTTCAACAATGCATATGTGAGAATATGAAAAATTTGCCAGTACCTTTTTCCTAGGTATTGAGAGATTGTTCCTCCTTGCGAAGTTTTGTAATTATCCATTGAAAATTACGCTTTCCATTGATGATTGAATTTAGTTTTTTTTTTTCAACACTGGAAGTCGCATAATGCATATTTGAGAGTATAAAAGTATCTGTATATTTCCCTGGGTTTTGGTGCTTCTCCCTTCATGCGAAGTTTCATAGTTCTTTGTTTTAAATTGCGGTTTCTGTTGATGTTTGTTTTCTGTATCTTTAGCTGACAATAGAGGTCCCTCAACAATGCACATTTGACAATATGGGAATTTCGTATGTACCTTTCCCTAGCTACTTGTGGAATCTTTCTGAGGTCGCCTACGTTGATGTTATCACGTATATTGTTTCTTTACGTTAACTTGTAAACTTATAAATGATCGAAGTTTTACTAAATCATCGGTAATTTTGTTACCTTTGAATATAGGAAATAACTGAATTTCATGCTACTTTGCTTCCCTCGAGGAACATAACTACCGGGAACTAAACAGACGAATTATATTAGCGCCAAAGATCTGTTAAAATCCTATTAACATCTACAGAAAAGTCACCGACTACAATAACAAACCCCTTTCGCTTGGTCTTACAGAACTGTCTTGTGATCGCTATTATTAAACTCCAAATGATATATTGTTATAATTACATTTTATAACACAGTTCCAACAGAAATTCAATTCACAAAAATGTTATTCACTAATGAACCACTTTATTGTCGGAACAAAAATATCGGCAACAATTAGGATTAATAACATGTAGGGTTGCCAGATTTGGTGAATGAAAAACCGGGACATTTCGGGTCCATATATCAGACATGTCAACCTAAAGAAGTGCCAATGCGTGAGGTGTGCTAACCTGGAAGGGGAGAATGCGGGAGAAACGAAAAACACGCCAGAGAGTTACAACACAGATGTTAATTATCTCAAAAGTACCAGAAAAAACAAAGAGCTTACGGTAACAATAATTTTTCAAGTAGGAAATACTATGAAAACAAATTACAACTAACTTACCAGTTTATAAAGTTACTGAAATAGTTCACAGTCTAATCAGCTCAACAATTCTTCAACATATCTTCGATTTGAAGCGGAGGATGGTGGGGATTTCCCCCTCTCTGCGAAAATCTTCCCTGACTCTGTTTTCCGAAATATCTCTCAAGCCTGGGATATGAACGGATATAATATACGGTTTTCTACGTTCTGCGAAAATTTTCCCCTTTCTGAAAATGTACAAATCGAACACTGCATACCATACATCTACTACCACTATGTTGATACGAGACAATACAACAAGAAACGAAAAATATGTATCATCAGTTCAACAGTTCAATAGTTAATTGAATAAACTAAAGAAAAAGTTATTTTTACCGGCTATTATTAAATTTCATTTTTGTTCATCGTTGTACAACTTGATAGTATATTTTGGCAGTCTTTAGAAGTCCACTGGAAGGTTGTACACCGGCCAATGGTACGAGCCTTTCTAAACCACACTCTCTTTAAAAGTTTTAGCTGGTGTTAGCAACTCGATAGCACGGTCTGCTTGGTATAAACAGCAATGTCGCAATGTCTTCCAATGTGCAGTCACTCTAGAAAGTATTTTTTTTTTTTTTAAATTTTACTGCATTTTACGGCGCGAGCTTTAAATTTTGCAATCTTTTTAAAATGCGTGAGTTTGCTGGTTCTTTGCGGGAGAGCGGGAGTTTATGCTTGAATGTATGTGACTCACGTATTTTGCGTGAAAGTTGACAAGTCTGATATATATTTCCAAGCTTTGCATTCTCTTCCTCTTGGTCTACATCTTTCAAATGAAAGCTTCCGTGTTTCTGTTGCCTTACATTTAGAAGCAGACGTCTGTGTACCTCGCCGTTGTCCAGCCTGTGGAGCATTCGTGGATCAACGGGGAATTCACGGTCTCCCCTGTGTCAGGAGTGCTGGTAGACACACCCGTCATTCTAGTGTCAACGATGTCATCCTCAGAGCTCTAGTTAATGAACCATCGGTACGAGAACCATCTTGGCTGTAGCCGCTCCGACATTAAGAAACCTGATTGAATGACACTTGTTCCACGGAAAAAAGAGGAAGACCTCTATTATGAGATTTCACCTGCGCCGATACTTTCGCCATTTCAAATGTTACTCATTCGTCTTTGAAAGCGGGTAGTGCTGCTACTCGTAGAGAGGCCGATAAAAATCGGAAATACTCTAATCTACTTGCACAGTTTATTTTTATTGCGATCGCAATTGAATCAAGTGGTACTTGGGGCACGGCAGGCCTTAATTTTATTAAAGAGGTTAGTCGGCGAATACAGATCGTTTCAGGTGATGCCCGCGCGACCACCTTCCTAATCCAGCGCCTCAGTATCGCAATTCAGCGAGGGAAT
>JAGDQP010023391.1:0-17793 GCA_022664845.1 Lepisma saccharinum
CTAGATTTCAGGACTATTTTTCAAGAAAGTAAATCCCACTTGCTGGCGGCGTGCTTATTCGCCAATCCCAACAGGTAAGAATAAAAATAGCTTTATTAGACATTCTGCGTTCGAAGTACTTTTGGCAAAAGTAGGTGATGTAAACGGATTTAAATATAGCACCGAGAGAGCGTATTCGTAGAACGCTGGCTCACGAAAAAATAATAATAAAAAAAATATTCGGTCCCCGGCGGGCGGGCGAGATTTTCTCTTCTTTTATTTAAGAAATGTGTTTTTAAAAGTTTTAATTTATTATTAATAATTCCTTTCTTGCATTTTCAAGATTGTTTGTAAAAGAGCAGTTTTTGTAAAAAGAAAGTTAAGATTTTTCTTCTTGTTTTAAAAAATATATGTTGTAGGGAGAGACGGAGACTGTGTAATCATAAGCGTAAAAATTTCATTTATAGCCATGTCTTGGGCCATTTTTCTTTCCCTCTTTCCTTGTTTCCTCCTCTCTTTTTTCGTTCCTTCCCCAGCTTCTTCCATGCTTTCTCTCTCTCTCTCTCTCTGTGTATGTGTGTGTGTGTGTGTGTGTTTGAATAACACAAGAATTTAAGTTTTGCCTATCTATCTCGTGGTTCTCTACATGAAGTTAAACGAGTCAATTCTTTCTTGCTTGAAATTGAGGAATAACCTGGCATGTTATGTTTTGACGCATATTTGTACTGTCATGGTGGTTGTCTCTCCTGGAAGATGGAAGTATTATTTCTTAGCCCTCCAACCTCCGCTTATTTTTGTAAGTGGCTCTACAAGGAAATTTTCCCTACAGAGGCTACTATTAAACAAGGAAAACAAAATTAATTTACTTATTTATTTCATGTCTTGGATTACACTAGCGAGGTTAGGGCTATTAGGCCCTGTCTTAAACGTGACTAGTAAACTAGCTTACACCAACAGCTGATTAAGATTCATTACATTAGAATAAGTGATTACTTGAGATAGATATAATTGTACTATATAAAAAACAACAGAAAATATATATACAAGATATTTGAAGGAAATATTGATGCGCGCGCGCGCACACACACACACACACGCACATACATACATACACACACACACCTACACACACACTGTTTACATACATTCATACATGAACGCTATCATACTTCAAAGACATATTTAACAAAACAGATTATAATATAAATATTTGAATCAAGTTAAGTGGAAACTGATAGCGAATGTGTATATTACATTTTCATTGTTCCATGAACATTTTTTTCCTGTCTGCTTTAAATTTAGATTTTGATCTTATAGTTCGCATACTAGGTAGTTTGTTCCATAGACGAATACTGGTGGGTAAGAATGAACTATAAATCTCTGTACAAGGGTTGGGAAGAAGCAAAGAATTACTTGCTCTAGTGTTTCTGCCATGGCGTGCAACACATTAGTAGTTGGTGTATAACTGCGAAGGGCCATTGTGAGTTGGAATACTGGGCGTTTTTACCAGATTCGTCATTTAGTGGGGAACAGAGGGTGCAAGTCTCACCCTTTGAGTTTGAGAATATGCACGCACTAAAACGTAAAGACAAAGAACTCCTTTAAAGAGTCAAGTTAAACTGACATAAAAGCACACTGAAAAGTAAAGAAAAATACTATATTTTTCAATTTCGATTTTTAGTAAGTGTTCGGAGCTAAATTTATAACTAAAGCAAGTACCAACATGCTACGCAATGTAGGTTAGTAAGTTTTAATTGCCTGTTATAGTAATTAATTTGCGCCAACCTCATACAAAAAATCGAAAATGAGAAAAAGATTTAAAGAAGTGTATTTATTTTTACTTATAGTGCGTTTTTAAGTCGGGCGTTTATCTTCCGAAATTCGGTTTATATCTGTATACTCCTTTCCTTTCATATCAGTATCGCTCAGTGACTATAATAATTCTGTATTACGTCTGTATGGAGTTACAATTGGATCTCCGAGAAAACCTGTGCGGCGCCTGTCTAACATTGACCAGACTTATCATAACAGTGATTATTAAAGGGTGTGCACTGCCACTCTAGTATGACGCGAAATTGCTTGCCTAGTCCGTGCCACGCTGCGAGAACACAAATATTTTTATTAAAATGGAAAAGTACAGGAAGAGTGAAATAGAAATGGAATATCTTTAAGGACGTTATTTATTAATACAAGAGAAATAGTACATTGTAAGTAACAAATTGAAATTGTTAAAATTATTCGGTCAATATTTCGTATTTACAATTAAATACCAGCTTGTTTATTTTGAAACTTAGCTTGGCATTAGACATGAAGCCCGGACTTCCTGGATGCAACACAGTTCGTACTCCAGTTTAGGTTCTTAATTTTATGGAATGGCACTCCATAAGGATGTATAAGTACCAATTTTGCATCCGTTTTAGTGAAGCTAATTGCTGTATACGTTCTCGTTCTTTGTGGCTGTAGTTTATTTCTTGTTAGATACTTGTTCTTGGTTCAGAGTCCTGCCGTGTGAAGTCATAACTCTGGGGCTTATACTTGACGTTTCTTTGTTTTCTGGATGGTTAGTGTCTACACGTCTCTTCTGCTCGACAGCACTAATGTGATTGTATTCTGATGTTTATTATTATCAATGACATTTTTTGTTATAGTATAAGTATTTCCAGTTAGTGCCTTGTTTGTTGTTAAATTCTTGTTAATGTCTAAAGTAAGTCAGTCGACTTCTAAGGATTGGACTTACATTTTTTTATATTCTTTTTGTAAAATCTTCGTTTCATGAAACTCTCCAAGGATTGAGCGTGTGACCTTGCGTACAGCTGAGGAGCGCGATTGCTACTCGGCCACCTTTATGTTATTTTGGGTACCTGTACATGATGTTTGTTCATGTATGAACATTTTGGGCATAAGTATGTAGAAGATAAATAGTTTGGTCTGTCTATTCATTTTTATATCTTTTGGAAGAGGTTAAAAGAGTTGCGATTTCATTGTTCTGCTTCAACACATACTATCTGAAATGTGAGATTTCAAGTTTTTTTTTGATTGCCTTAAAATAAAATTCAATTCCAAGGTTTTGATAAAGAACGTACCCCTCAATAGGTACTGTTTTGGTAAACACCTCTAAGGGAACTATATAATTTCCTAGAAGGTAACTTGGTTGCTTGAACTGTTTTGCTACTGCTCATTATTCCCTCAGCTAATTTAATAGGTTGGATCATCTGATAATTTTGCTTGGTGCGCAACTGTTCTGATGAGAATGTTTAGCTTTTTCTTTTTTCTTAATAATTAATTTGTTTTATTTTTACTTTGGGCTTGTCTCGGTTCCTTGTTAATTTTCTACGCACTTGTTACGTTTGGGTGCTTTTACTAAGCAGTAGCGTAAACTACAGCATGTTTATTTTGTATTTTTTTAGTATTGTCGCTTTTGTGCTAAGTAATAGCAAGTAGTATTTTGATCAATATTGGCAGTGTACTGTTTAAGTTGTAGGTCCTTTCGGGTCAATTTAACCCTATCCATTTTTATGTTTCTTCCTGGTTGTATCTATATTGGTTGCGTTGGATGGTGGTCAGTCTTTGTTTCATATCTCAGGGCGCCCAGGACCAACCAAGTAGATCAGATTAAGGCGTTTTCTTTATATTAATTTGTAGAGGAATTTTAAGTCTTAGTTCTTGTTTAGGTTTGAGAATATTTCACTTTCGAAGGTGAGTGAATGTCGGGTATTACGTGTTTTGGAAATTGAATGTCGATTTTCTAATAAGTTCTGGTTTTCCTGAAAAGATGTGGTGGCCCCTAAGGGAGGCCTTTTTTATTTTTGTTTATAAGGTTTGTCTTCCCTCTCCGTGAGTGTTGAAAATGTTTTGTTCAGAGGAAGTCTAGTGCTATTGTCTTTGCTCTGGTTTTCCCAATGGGTTCAATATGGAAATAGTCTTTCCTTTTTGCATATTTTTATATGTAGATCCAATTTTTATTCAAGTTGTGGGATTGCATCATTATAAGAGGTTTGCCGCCATAATGTTTACTTTGGACATCATGTAGAATGTCTTCAGTTGGTTGAGTCCTTGTGGAGTTTTTGTTACCCACAACAAGACTCTAAAATGATTTTTTTCTATTTTCATGAGAACTTGTTTACTGAGTTTCTTCAAGCTTGCCTCAATCTCAGCGGATGCAATATTTCTGCCTCTAGACGGACTTGAACCAGAATTGTTTAGTGGTGTCCACCTCAAGACACTGAGTTCAATATGATATGTCTACAGTATAGAAGACTGCTTTAATCGGGTATCTATTCTTATCTTGTCATTGGGAATGTCATTACCGATCACCACTGCCTCTAATGAATTATATTTTTCAGTTCTAAACAGACTAAAAACTTCATTCGATCATCAATTTCCGATGATCGACTCACCTCATTGATGATTGGGTTGTGGATCGGAAAGAGGTTAAAAATATTCTATTCATGATCTTGTTAATGATTGCTGAAATTCCCGACGACTCATTAATTTTTTTGTAAAAAAAAAGATTATGACCATATATGCAAGGCTACATATAAGCAATATTTTGAACTCACCTCCCTATTTAACATAGCAGAGATTACACACACACACACATTTTCCCAATCCCTATTTAACATAGCAGAGATTACACGCAGTCTGCACTATGATAGTTACGACCTTGGTTTTAACCCTACAAAATAGCATTATTTTGTAAGAGAGTACGACCCCTTTTTTCAACCCTTATATTTTGGCACCGTTCTATAACCGCTATTTTAATTTAGCAGAGATTACGTAAGAAAAACAGGCTATGAAGAAGCATATTATTGCGAGATAGCAGGGGGGCCATTTTGACGACCTCGAGGTCCTAGGTCAAATATTTAACCGGCTATATCTTTGAAAACGGTAATAGGTAAAGACATACGGTTTTCTCATTTAACATTTTCGAGACTAGTTTCATACTTTTGGGGACCACGGGGGCAAATTTTGAAAACGGCAACAGGTAAAGACGTACGGTTTTGAAAATTTGGCTTCAGAATTGTGAAACTTGCATATTATATGAACTTTTGTGTTCCAAACTTAAATCTGAAGTCAGTTTCTGTGTACCGCGTACAGTTTTCTAACTTCGCCCCCAGTGGTCGTAGGGACATGAAATTTATATCGTATATGTATTTTTGTGTGCTAAAGTCAAATTTAGTTCCGCTTACTAACTTTGCCTCCGTGGTCGTAGAAGTATAAACTATATTACAACAGGGTCTAGTCACGGCAATGCCGAATTTGAAAACCGCAAGTCTTTACCTATTGCCGTTTTCAAGATATGGCGGTTCGATTTTTTCGAAATTTAACCCTTTGGTCTCAGAACTATGAAACTCGCAATGTCGAATTTTGAAAACCGCATGCCTCTTCCTGTTACCGTTTTTGAGATATGACGGTTCGATTTTTTTTCGAATTTTTACTCGTCCAAAAATTTGTCACGGCAATGCTGAATTTGAAAATTGGTTATTTCTAAAAATATAGCAATTTGAATTTCTTAAAATTAAGGAACATATATAATTATTTCGTTGTGTTAATATTAAATGTCTTTGCTATTTACCGTTGTCGAAATATTCCATTGACCTTTGCCCGGAGGTTTGTCGTAATAATGCTTTTTTATTACCATGCTCTCTATATTTAATGCCAAATTTCCATGAAAACTTTTTATAACCCCACCGCAAACCATGTAGGGTAATTTAATTTCTAATTCGCACATTATGTGACTATAAAAAATGGAAAAACTCATGATGTCACTAGCATATGACGTTGAGCTATTTTCTTATTGGCTACTGATGACATAACAATTTATTGAATTCTGATTGGTTACTGAAATCTATAAGAGACGAGCGTTTGAGTTGTACCTCATCAGTTGTCCGCTGACCTCCGTAGAGTGAACATCTCTTCAGGGAGCATACATCATCGAGAATAGTGGAGTGCACAGTGTCGCCAATCATCGGATAGTGGACTGCATTGATAGTGTGGTATATGCAGGGTCGCCGACCTCCGTAGAGTGCACATCTGTTCATGGAGCAAATAATACTGTAGTGTGCAGAGGATAGTGGGCATTTGTGACATTATTATTGACTAACTTAAAAATTATTATTTTTGAGTTGTGGCGTTATTTCAAATCATTATTATTTTAAAGTTGTGTCAAATTATATACTATAAAATATTTAATTTAATTTGTTAAAGCTCAAAAATGCTCCAGCCCCATTTAAAGTAATAGTAGTGACTTTATAATTAATTGAAATATAAATTAAAAAATGGATCAATTCGATATTTTTAACAAAATTAATCCTCTAAGCATGGAAGTGTTAAGACGTACAAACAGGTGGAGCGCGTAATAGTAATTCAAAACTAAACATTATAAGTGAAAAACGTAAAATATATAAAAGAAATTTAATAAGGAAGGTAGACTAATAGAAGTACAAATTAATAATCCTCCAGAAAATGAAAACACGTTTACTTGGGTTATGAAAGTTATTGAAGAGTTATTAGCACACCTCATGCATGGTATTAATGATGACGATAAAGTCGGTCTCACGTTTCGTAATACAAGCGAGCCTCATAGGTCATTTTGGTTATCGTTTCGACAGGCACGGAATGTGTCTGTTGAAAACATTTTACTCGCTATGGAAAAAGTTGTACAATCCAATGCGTCATTTTTAAATCAAGAATAATTCCTGGTTAATTTCCATCATACCTAAATGTAATGGTCGGGTGAAACAAGGGTTATCCAGTGTTGACGAATATATCAAATCAAATAAGGGTATAGTTGTAATTAAAAATTACGATACTCACTGTCTCGCCCATGCTCTAGTAGTGGCTATGGGGTTGGCAAATAATAAAAATAATAGAAAATAACAAAATAAATATAATCAACATAAACATTTTGTAAACACGGAAGTCAATAAGTTGTGTGTTAAAGCAGGAACCACTGGCGACAGAATTGAAGATATTCACCGGTTTCAAAACATGCAGACTGACTATAAAATAACTGTGTATAGGGATTTATCGGGCACTGTTATTTTATATGAAGGGGTAGATTGTAGTGACATCCCCATTAATTTACTATTAATAAACACACATTACAACGTAATTGCTAACCTGGCGGCCGCATTTTCGACCAGCTATTATTGTGAGAAATGTCATACTAAATATAAAATATCATATGAACACATTTTTAAATGTAAAGCTAGCTGTTCACAGTGTGGGAGTAAAGCTCCATGTGTTAATAATGTCAAGCTAAAGTGTAAAGAGTGTAATAGATCATTTTACGGGGAGGTATGTTTCAATAATCATAGAGATACAGTATGTAATACTAAAAACAATGTGATTTATGTTTCAAAATATATACAGTGAAAAAGGGTCGTAACCCTCATATATGCGAGAAGAAATATTGTGCAAACTGTCATAATATGATGCCCCGTAATCATTTATGTTTCATGCAGTCAAAGAAAACACATAATGTAGCAAATATAATTAGAAAAAAATTCTATACTTGTAATTTATGAAATAAAGAGTCGACAAGATGAAACAGTGGATGGGTTAGAGAATGTGTATGGGTACGTACCTAATTTATTAATTTCTCATCATTTGCTATAATTGTATTTCTATCGATAATATAAAAGTTAATTACTCTGTGTGTGGTGTAAGAGAGCGCATTTTAAGGGTGAAGATTGTGTTTCACAGAGACTGTCTTCCCGAAAAACGTTTCGGAATAAATAATATAACATGTGTCGGGCATAACGCTAGACGGTATGATGCCCATTTTATTTTAAGAACAATGTTAAACAGTAAAAAGTATTCCCCCGATATTATTATGAAAGGTTGTCATCTACTTAGTATTCAATATAAGCAATGAAGGTTTATTGATTCACTTAACTTTTTGCCTGTGGCACTGGTCAAATTGCCCCAAGCGTTTGATCTTCCCTCAACTAAGGGATATTTCCCCCACTTTTATCACAAAAAACAATCAAAATTATTGTGGTCCTCTGACAGTTCATTCTATATGGTAGATAATATGCATAAAGAAGAACGTGATAAGTTTATGGCGTGGTATAAAAACTTGGGGGAGAAATATACTTTTAACTTTCAGGAGGAATTGATTAATTATTGTAGGCAAGATGCCAATATATTATGATTGGCCTGCTTGAAATTTATGGAACAATTTGAACTTGAGACAAAGGTATAGCAAACGCATGCAATTTATTATATCGTCGTAATTATTTAAGGCCAGAAACTATAGGAATTATACCAAGAAAGGGTTATCGATGGAGTGATGTCCAGTCGTCGAAGCAATACAATGGCTTGTGTGGGAAGAAAAGGAAAGGAGGATACAAATAGAGCACGCGTGTAATGGAAAAGAAATTATAGTGCGAGGTATTTTTAAATTGGATGGCTATTGGAATGATACAAAGAACGAAAAAAAAAACATATTTGGGAGTATGAAGGTTGGTTTTATCACGGTTGTCGTATGTGTTATCGGACCGGACGGGACATACCGCTCCATAATACCCCTTCAGTACAATGAATACAAAATATGAAAATACAATGGCCATGGTGAAAAGATTAGAAGAATTAGGTTTTATTGTGCACACCATGTGGGAGTGTCAGTGGAAAACAGATGAAAAGTAATACAAATATAACCACCCCGCATGCAGAAAAGAACCGATGAATCCGTGTGACGCTTTGTACGGGGGGCGGGCAAAAGCAGTGAAATTACATTATAAGATTAAGGAAGGGGAGAAAATTTAATATTTGGACGTATGTTCCCTGTACCCTTTCTGTAACAAGGTCAAAAAATTCCCCGTGGGGTAACCTACACATATTTATGTAGGAAAAGAGTGTCCGCCCAACGATCAAATTGGGGGAATAGTAAAATGTACTATTTTTCCTCCAACCGAATTGTATCACCCTGTGTAACCATATCGGTCTGGGGGTAAGTTACTATTCCCTCTGTGCAGAGCATGCGCGGATTCGTTAAATCAGGGTGATTGTACACATAGTGATAAGGAGAGTGCCATTACCTGTACTTGGGTAGTGGATGAGGTTCGCAAGGCGATTGAAAAAGGACATAAGTTGGTAGAAATGCATGAGGCGTGGCATTTTAAGGTTGAACAATAAAATCCTGTTAAGAAAGAAGATCGTCTATTTACAGAGTATATTAATAAGTTTCTGAAAACAAAAATAGAGTCTAGCGGCTGGCCTACATGGTGCACGACTGATGAAAAGAAACATGAATTTATAAGCAGCTATTATGGCAAAGAAGGTATTAAGTTGGATCCGGACAAAATATGTGTAAATAAAGGCCGTAAGAGTTTAGCTAAATTAGCACTAAATAGTTTTGGGGGTAAATTCGGTCAGAAAGAAAATTATAGTTAAAAATCAATAATAACTGACCCGGGTGAATATTTTAATAAGTTAGCCGATCCAAATATTGAGGTTCACGAAGATATTGAAATTAATGAGGACAGGTTAATTTTAAATTGGCAGTATCTCGATAGCGCGAGTGAACCACACACCAATACAAATGTGATAATAGCTGCTTATACTACTGCCCACGCTCGTCTGGAGATCTATAGTAATTTGGATTAATTAGGTAAATGCATGCTATATTATGATACGCTTAGTACAATTTATGTGGAGACTCCAGACGGACCAAAGTTAGAAACAGGTGATATGCTTGGTGAACTTACTAACGAGTTACAAGCATACGGTTTTGAGGCGTTTATTAGTGAGTTCTGTTCCGGAGGCCCCAAGAACTATGGATTTGAAATAGACAACCCCGATAGTGGGGAACTTTCTTATTTGTGTAAACTTCGAGGAATAACACTCAATTATGAAAATTCTGAAAAACTTATTTCCAAAAAATAAAAAGATGATACTTAACAACGCTCCACCTGTTCAAGTGTTTAGCGAAAGAAAGATTACCCGCATGAAGGATCATAATATCGTTTCTAGGCCGGAAAAGAAAATTTATCAGTTGGTGTACATGAAAAGAAAAAGATGCGCTGTAGATTATGATACGGGTTCCATACGGTTTTAAAAGACAACTAATAGATTAAATAAGTTATTATGGTATTGTATCTATTTTTCCATGTATAGAGAAGAAATAATGGATAAGCAAATTTTAAATCATTATTATTATTTAATGAAATTGAAATATGTGTTGGTCTTGCATATGATGATAATGCGGGAACATTTTCTGTAGTTTTTATTTTGCATAATTACTACGATCCTATACGCTTTTCTCTCAAAGAGTGGTATAATTTTCTATCATGTTTTCTATATATTGATATTGCTATTTTAATTCGACTACAGCAACTTCATTGCCCACAGATTTTTCTCTTAGGCGCTAATTACGAACTATCATTATCGCTAATTAGCCATCGCATTATCCGTTCATCTGATTATGACAATAACGACCAGGTAAATTTTAGTCTTTATACGTGGAGAAAATTTTATCTCTACATGCCATGTATTCAACAGGCAATATTTACAAGTTTACAACTATGTGAAGACGTAACAAAATATGCTCTAAAGTGTTTAGAGTAGAATAATATTATTCCAGAATGTTCTAGTTTGTCATGACAAATTGTACTGGAAATATTGGCATTATTAAATCGTGATGATAACAATGTTTTATTAAATTACTAATTATTTAATAATATATTAGAATATGGAGTTTCAATATCCATTTACATGTATTGTCGCCGGCCCGACAGGATGTGGAAAGACGTACTTTGTAAAAACATTTTTACAGCATTATGCTGAAAAATGAAAAAATATAGTATGGTGTTATGGTGAATGGCAACCCTTATACAATACTCTCTTCTCATGTTGTAAATTTAAAGAAGGATTGCCTCAGGGTGATGAAATTTCAGCGGAAGAAGGCCCGCGCCTTATAATTATAGATGATTTAATGCGTGAATATAATAACAGTCTTGTAGATATTTTCAGCAAAGGTAGCCACCTTAGGAATTTAAGATTTATTTTTATTACTAAAAATATATTCCATCAGCCTAGAGGTATCCGTGATATTTCGTTAAATTGTCACTATATAGTATGTTTTAAAAATCCTAGAGACAAGGCTCAAATTAATTACCTGGAAAGACAATTATATCGAGGTCACGCAAAGTTTATTTAGGAAGCCTATCAAGATGCAACCCAAAATGTTCACGGTTACCTACTATTTGATTTAAAACAGAATGCTTCCGATAAGCAGCGTCTCCAAACAAATGTTTTCCCCTCGGATTCATTCAATTATGTTTATGTATTTGTAAAATAATACTAAATTCAATATTTTATATATTTTAACAACTATTTTGTACTATAATAGATGTTAAATGATGAGTAAGAAAAGTGCACATTTACTAAGACTTTTAGCAAAGGCAAAACCTAAAGTACGCAAGGCGATATTACAAAATGCAGATCCCGAATTAATTCGTTGTATTTGTGAATGTTCCTATAACGTATTGCAAGTAAACGTTCCGTTAAATAAAAAAGAGGAAACTAAATTACAGAAATATAAGAGAGAACTTAGGTATTTAGTAAAGAAAGGGCCTACACTGAAACAAAAGAAAAATGTATAATTACACAAAAGGTAGTTTTCTCACTGCATTGCTCGCACCTATTCTAGGAGGTTTACTATCTAGTCTGATTAAGTAGTAATAATCATGCAGTATGCGAAAAAACCTATTTTAATCTCGCCCGAAAAATTACATTATTATCAAACTGTATCTAATCTCGATGACGAGATGAAATAAATTTTAAATAATAAGAGTATGAGTGTAGAAGAAAACTTTGTACAATATAGAGAGGTATTGCTAAAATATTTACACATTGTTCAAAAACCGGTAGCAACAAAACAACTACTGCACGCGGTGGTGCGGAGGAGGAGAATGAGGAAGAGGAGGATAATGAGATAATATCTACCCTCTCCGAAATCTTCCTGCGTAAACCAAGAACTTCATTACCTGAATTAAAACCAAATCCCGACATTCAATAGGGTGTCAATGGTAATGTTAATATATATATGGTAAAGTTTTTTCAACGTAATCCCTATCTTGTGTTGAATATTGGTGATCAATGGCAAGCTGATTTAAACGATATACGTACAAAGTTTACAAACATATAATGATGGGTATAGGTATATTTTAACATTGGTTTATATATTTAGCCGCTATGCACGGGCCGTGGTACATATTAAAGAGACATTTAAGGAAATATTTGCATCTACCCTGCGTAAACCTCTACGGCTACAAACAGATAAAGGAACAGAGTTTATTAACATACAATTGCAGGCGTACTTAGAAAAGCAACATATTCATTATTTCACAACCGAAAACCGCAATAATAATGCAAGCCTCGTAGAACGTTTTAATCGCAGCCTGAAGCAAAGAATGTGGAAATATTTTACAGCGAAGAAGACTTACTGCTACATAGATGTGCTCCCCGACTAGTTCACGGATATAATTCTATGCCACACGCAGCACACAAATTACTAACAGCACATAGTGAACGAAGATACTTTTCAACAAGTGTGGAATAGGCTGGTAAAACAATCAAACAGTACTAGTGTTAACGCAAAAATATAAAGAAGGGAATACTGTACGAATTACTAAGGCATAGCGACATTTTTCATAAGCCTACAAAGAAAATTGAACTCTGGAAATATTTAAAATAAAACAAAATACAATATAAGGAAAATGAATTGGTTTATGTATTAAAGGATTTAAATGGTGATGTGATTGATGGTACATTTTACGAGGAGGAAATACAAGCTGTGCCACTATCCAAAGTTTACGAAATAGACGAAATTTTAGAAACTAAAGGTAAACAAATAGTTGTTCGGTGGCGGGGTTATCCTGCTTCATTTAATTCTTGGATTCCAGTATCCTATTTAACGAACGGCTAGCAATATTTGAAAGACCGGGGCAATGAAAAGTTCCTCCACGCCAACTTGCAGAGTGTGGTTTTGATTTTGTTAGATTACCCGATATTGTAAGATGTGCATTTTGTAATTTAGAATTAGGTAATTGGTAATCTTATAATATCTCCTTGAAAGAGCATAAACGTTGGAGTCCATACTACCCTCTGCTAACAGGAAACGTAGATTCGTGTGGTTATAAAAGGGAAATAAGACCTTTATCTATGCCTGAAAAAGGATGGTGATAATAATAATAATGATACAATATTATAAACTAGTGATATATTTGTGTATATAGTAGAAAAAATGAATGATCCTTAACTTCAATATTATTCGCATCAAGCAGGTAGTGGTCATAATGTATATAGAGGTTCACCATACCAAAAAGGATACCTTATTGGTAGTTTTCTAGGTGGTTTATTTCGTACTGTATTTCCATTATTAAAACAAGGTGCAAAAACTGTTGATAAAGAATTATTACGTGGTGGAATTAATGTAGCTGAAGACGTACTAAATAGTAATAGACCCGTTGAAGCGGCTTTAAAAGCACGTTGGTAAGAGGCAAAAAGTAATTTAAAGAATAAAGCACAAAATAAAATAAATCAGGTATTGGTAAGATCGGCACGGCGGCAAAAACGTAAAATATTCAAACAGGTGGTGGTGTAAAGAAAAAGAGGAAGAAGAGAGATCGTGTATATATATATATATATATATATATATATAATGTTTTACAAATCCCTTATAATGCTCTTTTACCATTATTCAATATCGAGGCAAGAAAATACTGTGGTTTCATTACCATAATCTGGGAGTTACGAATTTTCGTGTAATATTTATTTCTCTCGTCTTAAAGTGGCTGACTGCCATTTTTGCAAAGCGACGCCTTCGTGGACATGTGATGGGTGGCCATGATGGCCTCCAGTGGTTCCTTGCGATGGTCCCGCGTTTCATTGTGGTTTCCCACAATACCTTGCGAACTAGTGCATTGTATGCTGGTAGAAAACATGGAAGGATGTAAACAGATCATGTACCTAAGTGTTCCATGAAACTAAAAGTGATCCTTCGTGATTTATTGTGCTAAATGCGAAGTATTTGTTTTGATAATCAATAATTATCGATTAATTTAATTTAAGTAGTGGGTGTAGCCTGCCTATCGTGCGGTATCGATATCTACCAAATTGTAAAAAATTATTTTAGGTTAGATATTGCAAGATTTCGTGATACACATTCGTTTCAGTATGGGTTTCTGCTTTCGTAATCCATGCAAATATTACAATTCTAGTTCTTATGATGTAAATACATTAAGTACTATTTCAAAAGTTTAAATTATTGTTTATAGTGAATTTTTTTTGCGAATTAGTCAGGGTGTTAGCCTGGCTTAATTTCGAAGTTATTTTACAAATTTTGGGGTTCGAGGTCGGTGCCTTAAGTCGGCGGTTTTTTACGGTTCGTACAATTTATGTTAATTTTCGGGGAATCTTATGTTTTTATTACATAGAGTTGCGAATGTTTTACTTCTTGTTTCTCTAGAAGGTTGTTGTCTATGATAACTACGGTTCTGAATCAGCATATTTTAAAAAGTGTCAAATTAATTTTCGTCAAAAAATGCGTCTGGAAAATGGGAAAAAACTTGAGTTTTTCGGTTGGAATGAAGGTATTCAGCTGCTAAAATTGTAAATTCTTATTTCTTCTGGAATTTACCCGTTTAAGGTAAATAATTCAATTCGCTGTTAACAAGCTTGGAATTGTGTTCGAATAGACTTCCGGGGTTCACTCAGGATTGAACACAATTCCATATATCCTAAGCCATAGAAGGTGTATAGGATACACATTGCTTTGGTATGCATAATTTTTGGTGTTTATCGATGTTATTTGCGTCGTATGCTAGTATAGGGAAGGGCATGGAATTGAATTTCTGGATCTATTTTAATGGAAAAAATAAAATTGCTTTTATTGATAATCTCAGAATATTTTTTTGTTGTTGTTTGCAATAATTCAATAAATAATTAATTTCTTCGTCAATTTTAAATTCATTTGCATTCTATGCTAATAGTAAATTCAATAATTCATTTTTCTTTTATACCTACCAATATTTTGTGTTTTTGTAACACAAGGGTGCTAATATATTTCTGTTATATTTGCAGCTTCCGATGTTGCCTGAATTTGTTTTCGACATTTTTGGAAAATAAGGTCTACAGACATTTTATTAGGTGTTTAAAAAACAAGTTTGACTATGTAAACAAAGCAACTGCTGTGCTCGGAATTTTCTATAGCGAATTATTTTCGTAAAAGTGAATTCGCATTCGGGTAACGGTATTTATACGTAGCATAACGTAAATGGACGTTGTATGATGCAATGGCTGATCTGTAAATACCAACATTTTGTTTGCATGTTTATTTTCTTTTGCATGAGTTTTGCATGTCAATTTTCTGTATTTTTATTTTGCGATGCTTATTTCGGAATTTTGCCGAATGCTTTTCTATATTGTTTTGATTTCCTGTAATGCACCCTCTCTGATTTTGGTCGTTAAGACATATAGTATAGGGGAGAGTATCTAGTATGATATTATTTTGTTTTTGTTTTGCGCTGTTGCATATTGGGCCCCGCAGACACATGAAACTTCAATTAAACTGGTATTTTTAAATTAATCTTTAAATACTGGGTCGTAACGATGATTGTGCCCTCTCCGATTTTGGTCGTTATGACATATAGTATAGAAAAGGGTGTCTAGTATGATATTATTTCATTTTTGTTTTGCGTTGTTGTATATTGTGGCGCGGAGACATATGAAACTTCAATTAAACTGGTATTTTTTAAATAAATCTTTAATTAATGAGCCATGACGATGACTGTACCTTCTAAGATTTTGGTTGTTATGACGGTATCTAGTTTTGCGCTATTGTATATTGTGACGCGCAGACGTGAACTTTAAGTTTATTCTGTTATATTTTTCTCGGATACCTTGGCAAACATTTTATAATTTTATACGTGGTTACCTTGGTAGACATCTGCCAGAAATGGTTACGTAAAATTCAGTTCGTGATTGTTGTTAATCTTAATTTGTTGATTTTTGGTTTTCCTTGTGTATCTGGTAGCATATTATGTTTGCCTTTTTGTTGTCGTTGAGTATGATCTTGATTACCTAATATACATTTGTTAAATATAATATTTATTTCAAAGGTTTTTTTGCAAATTGTGTCTGACAATATAAATATTATGTCCAGGCAACCCTGGGCTTTTTGGAAAAAAAATTTAGCAGATGTCTGCCAAGATCGCCGAGCTGTAGTGATAATGGACCTTCATCACAAATTTCATTTTAGTAGCCCATGCCGTTTAAGCTGTGAATTCTAAACAATGGGTTTAATGGCTATTTTGGATCCAAGATGGCGACTTGTTCAAAACGTTGGACTTTTTCTTGTACCTACATATGGTCCTACATCTTCACATCAAATTTGGTGTTTCTAGCTTCAGTAATTTGGCCTGCGAATTATGATGATCAGTGAGTGAGTCAGTCAGTGACCATTGGGCTATATATTATATGGACTCACTTTGCTTCGGTGAGGGCGTTGCCCCCATATCCCGTTTATCTTAACCAGAATCTCCCCGCAAGACTACATCGCCATGTTGTCCATCTGCACCCTCCCATAAAGGTGATGTGCCCAAACGTGAGATTTGCCAGATTAATTGTAACTTACTCTTGGTCAAACACCGTCCTAAAAAATAATTTCTGTGGTTTCAGTAGTATGGAGATTGGAACTTTGGGCGGCCTTTTTGGATCCAAGTTGACAACTTTTTTAAGCTTTCATATATTGTCTTGACCTACTTACGAAGGAATATGACCTCCATATAAAATTTCATTTATCTAGCTCAAACGGTGTGGAAAATGATATTTTGGGAGTCCATTTGAATCGAAGATGGCGACTTTTCCAAACGGTTCTAATAGTTTCCTAAACTTCTCGTTATAGTTCACGTTCATACCGAATTTCGTATTTCTAGCTCAAACGGTGTGGGAAATGCATTTTTAAGGTCCGCCATTATCTACCCGAGATGGTGTTTTTAAATACATCTCGTAATATTTTCGTAGCGTTCTAGTGATGTTGTACCATCACACCAAATTTCATTTCTGTAGCCCCAGCCGTTTAGGCTGTGTATTCTATACAACAATGGGTTCGGCGGCCATTTGGATCCAAATTGGTGACTTTTTCAAAATGTTAGATCTTTTCCTTTACCTACTGATGGTCTTACACCTTCATACCAAATTTGGTGTTTCTAGCACCAGTTGTTTGGCCTGTGAATTCATATGGATGAGTCAGTGAATCAGTGTCCATGGGGCTATATAGAGTATGAACTCGCTTTGCTTTGCTGGGGGCGCTGCCCTCAGAACCCCGGCGGTGTATGCGCCCCCGAACCAGGAGCTTCCGGTAACATATAGACTAAAGTTTTTTTGTAATAACATTACTTTTAGTGGAACTTTGTTAAAATAATTTTTATCCGAATTATGTGAAATGGTAATATTTTCAGTTATATTCAACTTTTTGCTAATTTGTATTCAACTACCCAGGACTCACACGAAGAGGTGGTTGCAGGTCGAGTCCCACCCGTGCCCTACTCAACCTCCCAACCATGAGAGCACAATTATATTTTGGTCTTTTTTAAATGTGTTAGTGTAATGTCCTCTATTTGAGTCAGATTAGGTTATATAAAATTATGTGTTATACCTAATTTACATGGAAAAGTTTGTATTATTTGAGTAAAATTATGTTGTCGTGTTATTTTACGTTTAAAAGTACAAATAGCATTAGTAAAATATTTACATAGTCGTTAGCTGGTGAGTTTTGTACTTAGTTTACCTCGAAGATTAACACAT
>JAGDQP010023392.1:0-11484 GCA_022664845.1 Lepisma saccharinum
AAAAAAAAAAGAGAGAGAGAGAGAGAGACTTGGCGTGTGCTATTCGATCAAGGTTTTAGCTGCACATACAGACTTCTTAAATCGCCCTGAGACTTGTTCGAGACAGGCAAGCCGAAAGAGGTAGCCCGTCATTGCAGTAGAAAGTCGTTGATATGTTAGTGCGGTAGAAAGATGTTCGACTCCAAAAGCATTGCTTTACTCATACGTCAGTGATATATAATTGGTGTTTGTGTGGGATTATGCACATGTATTTGTATTTTCTACAATGAAAATCGACGCAGATAAGGTTTTAGAGGCCTTAGATTGAAGTATCGTCTTCAACACGTGAAATACATGATGGAGGAAGAGAGGTTTGCAAGCAGTATTTTCAGTTCGATCAAGAAACTTGAAGACGGCACCATCACTGAAATCCTGGAGGATAAAGAACTAGTGCAAATATCTTCCGAGGAAGTTTCTGAAACAGAGCCAATTTATAAGCCTTGAAGTAATATAAAAATGCTGTGTGCAACAGGACAGCCCTTCTTTTTCAATATGTTACCAACATCGTCAGGCATTTCGCGAATGGACCTTGAGAGGATCTAATAACACCCGATACGCCTCTTTTTTTTTTTTTTTTGACAATGCAAAGAAATTAGAAGGTGAAAACAGATTCTAATTTGAAGACAAATTAAATCTGGATAAGTTCTTTGTAACGCTGGTAGCATAATTAAATTATTTCTTCATTAATTATGTTTATTCATGTTTGAATGTGTCCCAGAGAAAAATCCGTTACGAATTTTGATTTGTAAAGACTCGTAGCTTTGCAAATACCGCTATAGGTTGCTAAAATTAGTATAGACAATGGGCCCAGCAGAGCTTTGCATTTTCTTCAATATTACACGAATATCTATCAGGCACATCGCGAACGTGCTTTGTCAGCGTTATCAGAATATACTCTATCTAAACCACTCCGGTTTTCAGCAACTTCTTTGTGCGAATAAACCTTCTCCGCTTAAACAAGAGTGAATGGTGATGGAGAAGGCACACCTTTCATTTTATAGGTTATTCCCACCAGAGCGAATAACCTAACCTTAATAAAGTTTAAGGGTACTTTCAAACCGTGTTCGGCAATCGAACCTTGGTTCTTCTAAAACACGAATAAGGTAAACAATTGGACTGACTTCAACTTGGTAGATATTTACACTAACTACATAATACTTTATATCTCTTCAGGGACCAACTATGAACCACCATTCCACTCATCATATATTATTAGTTCATTTATTAAATGAGTTGACCTCTTCGTTCAACTATACAGAACTTTCTAGTTCTCTCTCATATTATATAAACGCATTGGATAATTAAATTCCATTCGCAGAAATTTTCTCTATTAATATCACATATTATCGAAGCTTATTTTAATATTAGTTCTCCTTCTCTAAACGACAAACTAATCGCATCAAGTCCAACCTAATAGGAGACAACTCCCTTAGTATAAATATTTCCCATGGTGAAGTACGGTAAACTTCGGATCTTACCCCAAGTAATTATACTAAATCAAAAAGAAAAATCAATGAAAGAAAAACATCACTTAGCCTTAAATTAATTAAATCATGCATTAATCTATCATTCCTTTAAGCTACTCAAAATTGCTTAATTAATAATCGTTGAAAAAATATTTATATTTTGAAATTAACAAAATTTTATTTTGAACTTATCAAGTTCTCTTTACAATTTAAAAATTCAAGTTTTTGACATAGCTAATACGTATTCAAACATTTCAATAGTAAAGATTTACATATTTTATTATTTACGTCTCGAATCTCTATTCATAATACAAAAGTTGCTAAACTGAAGTAATAATTATAATATTATTCGTTTGCCTAGAGCATTGCTTTGGATATATTCAAAATCATATAAAACCAATTAGCATTTTAAATTAGTTAAACAAACTATTGGAACAAAATCACATTAACATCATTTAAATTTCTATAATTCTTCTTTTTATTTAAATTTAAATAAAATTCTTAATTAGAAATGTTCTCTATTTCTTGTTTTTTAATTAAATCAACATTTCAAATATTTGACTTTAAAAATCCATTTTCATACCAGACATGTATTTTAAGAAAAGAAATAAAATTGATAACCAAGAGATGATTTAACCTTCTTACGTTTTATAAACCAGTACCGGAACCTTCGATGATTAAACATAATTGCATGACTTCGCTTAAACCAACGATGAAAAGAGGGAAAACTTAGATTTAAAGAAAAGTAACCCGAAAAACACCTCATATTAAAACTTTTCAAAACAACACGAAACTGCAAAGGTTTAAAGGGGAAAACTCTCTACTAACTGGAGTTAAACTTGCATATTTCTTTTCATAAAATCTAAAAGAAAAACACTTTTCATCGATGACAGTAGAAAACATTCCGTTTAAATTCACCTTCAAGTTACTTCGGGAGTTTCCAGAAGTTCAATCACTTCCAAAAATACGAATTTATCGGGAATTAATCGTCTTCTTTTCATACGTACAACTTCTACAGGAAGTCTTCATGCTAATAAGAGTTCGGCATTACGGATATATCGACCTAATTAAACTATTCCTAAAATTCCCGACCAAAACTTAAAATTCGCGCTACTCGTATCAAACATAAAATGCAATCTAATTTAACATTTCTATAGCAACGCTATAACAAAAAGAAAAAGAAAAAAAAAACATTTCCATGACGATAGATAAATAAAAAGAAAAACAAAACCTTTTGGAACTAGTTTGCTAAACAATTTTTCTTAAAATGGTTCAAAGAACCAAATACAACTTAAAATTCCTTAATCCATAAATTAAGAGATTGAATTATTGTGTTATTCAAATTAACCACAAACATACCATAGTAAGAAAAATAACAAAAATAAATAGTTATTTTGGAATATTAAGGGACTTCAACCAATCAGAATCCTCGCAACTGAAATGTCTCATATAGACAAAAACCCGTAGCACAAAGAAAGTTTTCATGTATTAATACGCAGCAACTTTAATGCTAAATACAAACGAGTTAACTATAATAACTATGTAGCAGTATCTAAAACGGGTCGACTTCTTTCTGTGGACCAAGAATTACGGGTGTGTTTTTCTGCGATTCCTTCTCGTATTGAACAACTGTACAGAAAGAAACAAGCACATGTTTCCCACTTAAGTGCAAAAATAGTGCAATTAATGCCTACACCTTATTTACTACTGTTATTTGAATTACACTTTTATATTGGCTAAGGTTAATAATAGTATTAGTAAAATATTTAATACATTTGTCTGTTTTTATATGATCATAATTTCCATTTTAATAAAATGCATCTTGTGGATTTTCGCGGCACATTCTTGGAAAATCGCTTCAGTATATTATAGCTTACATTGTACGAAATATGCTGTATTGCAGCCATAGAGTTATAAAATCTGCAGTAGAGGCAGTGCTGGTGCCACCGTTTACGTGGGTTTTAGCTCCCAAGCCGGCGCAAGTTGAACGTTCAATTGTTTTCCTGTTTGTTTGGCACAAAACAGCGACCGTACGCTGCCTGGTATTGTATTTGCTACGTACGATCTTTTTTTATGAAGGAAAACAAACAAATTCGCAGTAGATGTCACCTTAGTTAAGTTCAATATGTAAGATACAAACAATTCCTAATTAAATTGATCAATATAAGGTATAATTTAATATAAAAATCACTTATATCAAACGTTCTTGATAACTATGATTTTGGTTCTGAAACCTTTTTTTTTTATTTATGACCTTTAGGCATCTAGCGGATGTGAAAGAATTCGGGAAGGTGTCTTCCAGGACCTATTTTGAAGGTGCTATTTCGGTTTTTATTTCATATTTTATTTAAATAAAACAATATAATTTTTATAATTAAAGCCACACAACTTATTAAAAAAACATTATGCATACATTTTAAAATATTACACAATATTAGGGATACATCGGAAGTGACATGAATATTATACACACAAATTGCTGATACTGTAATTGTATACAACCAATGATTTACTAGCATAGATTTACAAAGGAAATTATAAAATTGAAAATAGGATAAGGGCACCAGTCGTCGGACACATAAATATCATTGAAACAAAACGTATGCCATTTTTAAAAAATGTGTATATAAACTATCTCTAGTTTTCGGACAGCTTTAACATGATATTTAAGTTCTACCAGCTATGGAAAGTGACATTATATAGACCACTGAAAAAAAATGGCTTCCGTGATTAGCTTAGAACATTCCGGAAATTTTATCTGAGAATGAAGTAGTGTGTCTTTAAATTCATGGTAAAATTCTTTGTCTTAAAAATATTTAAAAACAATATTGTTTCTTCTAGCATTTCAAATGTTCTAACTTTATATTATAAACAATACGAATAGCCTATTAAGTATATTATTGTGTCCGACTTTAGGTATATAGAATTCACGAGTCTTCCTATTGTCGACCAGACTGACCGATAAGAAGTGTTTCTTATCTAGTTTTGTTATTATGTTAAATTTATGTTTATATTGTTCTTAATTGTGTAATGGTTCTATTCCCGGCGGAGACACAAGTGGCTCGGAACCCACTTTAAACTGTAGGTCCCGTCCTTAGGACGTCATCTTCATTCCATGGAAGGCAATGGCAAATCACCATGGGTTCACCTAGCTCTGAGATCTACCTTCGGACAGAACAGACATCATCATCATCATCATCATCATCATTGTTCTTAATACCGTAATCTCACAAATCTTTTCAACAGCACATTCCTTACCGTGTCGCCGTAGCTCAGCGGTAGAGCGTTGGCGTAGCATTCGGAAAGTTGTGGGTTGGATCCCAGCGGTCGACCATCCTGACTGAGGCTTTTCCTTAGTCACACCAGGTACATGCCAGGATGGCACCTTCAACATACGCCCTGGCCGACATCTTCCCGAATCCTTTCCCTTCCCCTATCCCGGCCTGAGCCTTAGGTGTCTGAAGGCCATAAATAAAATTCAACAGTACATTATGGGCTTAATAATATTTAAATTTTAAAAAGACAGATATAATTATCATTTTTTCTACACGAATATAACTACTTTATATCCAACATGCCTAAACGAAAACGATCCAATATTTCTGAATGTTGGTATTGAGGGACAGTTTTATAGCTATCGATCTAACACAATGTTGCATCAAATAATTCGATTCAAAGATGTGTGTTTTCTTTTGTATTACTAGCACAGATATAAACTGCACGAAACAGTATTTTAGATAATGATTTTTTCACGTAATATTAAATTATGAGCATTTATTTGTGAGACGATACATTACTTCCTTCCTTAAATCTCTCAGTATAGCTATAAGCTGCATAGCAGACCGGTGTTTTCTTCTCAAATACGAAGAACCATATCAGAAAATGCCAAAGAGCAAAACATAACAACTCGCAATACGTGTTGTTCTGCCAAGCAAACACATTCTCGCCCAACTTTCAAGTGGCGCCGCGATTGCAGCGCCAATGATGACTCTAGTGGAGGTTTTATAACTCTATGATCGCAGCCATCAAAATGTATATTTAGATAGTTCACTAAGTTCAGTAACACAAAATAGGTTCAGAGATGGCGCACGACATTGTGAACTTTGCACATCCAGTTTTAATATTATTTAGACAGTTAATGTTTGGCTTTATTAAGAAAATATAATTCTGAAACGTGTATGAAAAGACCAAACACAGTTTGTTGATATAAGTTAATAGGTACTGATATCATTCCAAGTTTTATATAAATATATGTAAATATTTGTACTACCCGCTGTATCAACTTGTCTAGGCAGATATTGGCTGAGTGAACCAGTGTTGCCAGCACTTTGATTACCTTCCTACGTCATTTTCTAGTTAACTATTCGCTGAATTTGACATATCATACGGACCGGACTCATCAAGCAACGGGCCCGTCATTTTCATAAAGCGTGTACGACATCTGGGCGGATATCCAAACAGATTGTCCCATCTTCTCATCGTCTGTTGTGTCATCTCACTCGTACACCCTTGCTTTGACTTTATTATGCCGAAGCCCACAAAACATAATATGACACCAGTTGTACAACGAACATCATCGAGCACCATTGCAAAATTCACTGCTCTAGGAGCAAAATCAAACCATAGTCACAGCACAAATCAGCTTTCTGCAATCAGTTCTCATTCAGCTCCAAAGCGTCACTCTACAAATAACAATTTACCGCCACTGAAAAAGTCCATACCATCAGCTACTCAGAAGATTCAGATGAACAAATACATTTCTCTGACAACGAATCTCAAGTACCATCATTTTCAAACTCTGCTCCATTGCACTCACTCCTGCTTCACTCTTCCAAGCACCAAAACTACTGCTACAATTGCTATTGAAATACGGCCATCGAGACAACATAACACAAATCATACCGACTAGAAATGGCATTATCAAGGCTTCCAATAGCAACCTAGCCTCCACAATCAGGGACAAATACTGTTTTGAGATTTTCGTAAAGAACGCTAAACTCACACCTCTTGCATTAAAAAGTATCAGAATGAAACCTGCACCACGCAGAGAGTCCATGTTATCAGTCGTCATCAGAGGTGCTAACCCTGGCATCATTGCCATGGAAGCTGAGACAGATGTTACAGCAGAAGGACACACCATCTCAAAATGTATCCGTATCAAGGCATCTGAAGGAACTGATAGCTATATGATCAGAGTACTCACCACACATCAACCACTCATAGGTAAACTTCTCACCAATGAAGCTTTCATATACAAAAAACGCTATCGACTAAAACCCATTCCATTACGAAGCAAAAAATGCCAAAAATACAACGCTCATGAAACAAAACATTGTCCAAATCAACCAACCTGTGACTATTCCTCTGGACCTCACCCAGCCAGATCTTGCACCAACCAACAAAATGCACTCAATGCAACGAACCTCATCCAACTTTCTCCTATAAATGCAAAACCTGAAACACTCAACTTCACAGTTCCACTACGACTCCCGCAACGTCAGTTCTTTCACCAATCACCATTGAACAACTGATCACCTTCTTCACGTTAACATTTCAAAATATCTACCCGTTCGGCAGAGAAGCCATCCTTTTCAAAGACCAACGAACTGCTTCAGAAATCTTTCAAGTTCAGTTACTTGCCACTTATTCAGGCCCGTATGTCTACTTTTCCATCTCTTCACTCCCACTTCTCCCTAACACAAATAACTTAGTACTCCCTTCGTCATGCAAATAATCGCCTCACTTTTCATCTCCATCCACTACACTACACAGTATCCATCAGTGTTATATGTTGGGCTCATTGTGTCTTCTATTATGCTTAGAGTCGCCCCTGAGCAAGAAGAACATGAATCATGTCTCCTCTGTCAATTCTCGTGACGTCTAAAGCACTTCATGTTCCTTTTGCATCTCATCATCACCTTTCTAAAACTGCCACTATCATTATAACCTAAAGCTAATAATATCCACAATACTGAGATAAAAGAAGTAATAAAGGATTCAAAGTTTCCCTAGAAAACCTTAGACCTTCCACCTATCTCCTGATTTTCATTTTCCCTTAACGTCCCATCTCGAATAGAGGGCATAACCCTCTCAACGGGTGGTAATCCCCTTAAGGAGCTAGCAATAAAAAATCTTCACTTGTAATCAGAATATTTACAATATACCTCTGCAGGAGTAGAGAGGTTCCTGAGCAATAGTTGTCTCTTTCGCCGGAGACACATTGCTTGGTTCGGAAGCTTCTCCCAGTTGCAGGAAAAGAGAAGTCCCCTGCAGTGAATGTTCTCTTTCGTTGGAGAAATTCCGGTTGGAGTGATGGCCTCTCATACTAGATATTGTAAGAGGCTCCCGAGGGAAGTGTGTCTCTTCCGTTGGAGATCATTCTCTCGACACGGTAGTCTCTTCACTGAAGGAGATCAGATAATAGGTCCAACTATGTGGGATAAAGACTTTGGTGAATATCAAGTTGCCTATTGGTAGATGAACTGTCATCACACGTTGAGCATATTTATAAGCTGTGGGGATAACGTCTATATAAACAATGACTTCTCATCATCATGACTCTGGGAAGGCATCTTGCATTCATGTACTTTCACTCCTTCGTAGCAAAAGGAATATCAACTCGATTATCGCCGTTCTGACTTATTCTACTACTGACACCCGTTCAGGAACGACGACCGTAGCTCAGCTATTATAACTGAATTTTGAGAGTATTCATTTTATGATACCGCAACGTAAGATAGATTTCCCGAAGTTACGTGAGCTACGTTCTGTTACATTATGCTAATTTTCCATGGAAATGCAAGGTTACGTAAACAAATACCTCTACGTTATTCATTTTTGAATTTTATTCTGAAATTAGTAGTACTTCGTTATTAAAAATTACTACTTTTAAAAAAGTGAAGTGCATTACTGAAAGATAGGGGTTTACTTCCCTTTAAGTTTATTATCCAAATAGTCCATCTCAGGCAGTCCATGCATTCAATTTAAAATATGTCCGGGAATCCGGAAAGAAAAAGGTGGTAACCCTAGAATAGTGAGACATGTTAGCAAGGGATCTAGCATGTCTCCGTCGCTGTTGAACAGGATGTGTTGTTACGCAGGGTCCATGACAAATGAGGGTTTAAAAAACGACTGGTTTTGTGTGTCCGCCAAAACAACTTCCAATTGTGCCCCCCGCACATGTTGTAGGATGACAAAATCCCAACTCTCAGAATCCCTATCTCCTAAACAAATAAACGCATGTGACAAATGTTTTCATATTTTAATATCTGGGAACAAGCTAGCCTAAAACGAGGTGTCACATAAACTCCTTCCTATTTCAAATTCTCGATCTGAATCCAAGATGGCGGACATGATGCTCATATCCCCCACCAGGTGCAGCACATTACCTATTGCCATTACTTAAATGTTGGATAAGATACCTGCAGTGGTTTTAAACGCTGCAGGTGTCATCAGGAGTTATGTTTTACCGTGTTCGAATAGGCATGTCTCTAAAGAGACATTTCTAAAGAAAAAATATATTCAAAATTGCTTATAGGCTGTCATTTTCGTACAGTACAGGTTAAAGCCAAGTGGAAAAACAATATCTCCTGTAAACATCGACTGATAAGGTGACGTAGTTCCCTTCTTAGTGCAATCCATTTTTTTTAAGAACTTACTAAAATTTATGAACCTTTCTTTGTATTTGATGCATGTTGGTTTTCCTTGAATAGTAGGCAATGCGAGCGGGCAACAAAGACTCATGAGTTGCGAAATTGCCAGTCGTTTCTGGCGAATATAAGAAGTTTTCAAAATGAGGCTGTGGTAGTTGACATTGAAATAGTAATCTATATAAATAAAATGAAGTGTCCCCCGTGGGTGGGTGGTAATGCTCGCTGCCTTTATATCAAGGGATCCCGGGTTCGATTCCCGGAAGAGACATAAGTGGTTCGGAACCCACGTTAAACTGTAGATCCCGTCCTTAGAATCTTACCAGTTGGTTTAGGACGTTAATAACAATTCAATCAATCAAATAAAATTGAAAGTCTGTCTGTGTGCATGTACCAGGTATATTACTTATACCAATCTATGGAAGGTCATTGATTTCCACGAAATTCTGCATACATTACAGGGCCAGGTCGTAGAGGTATTCCAGTATTGCGCCCCAGCCTTCGGAATTGCCATCTTTTCAAAAATGCATTTTTTAAGTTATTCCCATAACGTTTGGCATATCCGCAAATTTGTCATTTTATTACTAGGACTTGTCATAATGAACAATAGATGGTTGAAATGTCATTGGAAAGGTCTTGGGTACAGTGATTCCGCCAGTTCCCCTGTAGGGGTGTTTACCCCCAAAGTCTCGACAACACCTCCTCACCAACTTTAAATACTTTGCTGTGAAAAATCGATAGCAACCGAACAAAACTTCACTTACACCCTCCCAATTTTGACTTTACAACACACACACACCAAATTAAAAATCCTGGTGGAAACTCTGCTTGGCTAGACTAGTTCAGGGCCGCAGGAACCGTTTTAATCGGTGCAGTGGATCCCAAGATAGCAGGGGTGTCCACGTCTTACAACGATGTCCTATGAGGAGCGTATCGGGTGCGTGCGAGATAGTGCACAATGGCGATTTGGTTAAAGGTGTAACAGAAGCACGTGCAGACCTTTGTGACGGTTACTATGATATCCATTACTAACTTTCAGTGACACATAGCTACTGCGCAATTAAACTAACTGAAGGGTACACGGGAAAAACGATCAAGGTCCATTTTTTAAAGTTGTGAAAAGAAACGTGTTTCGAAGTTAAAAACTTGAATTTCAACTTATTTTTGGCGTCTAGGCATTTCTTCGACCTAAAGCAAAGATGCCTAAGGACAAAAATAACTTCAAATTCAAGTTTTTGCACCTTAAAATGAGTTTTTTCTCACAACTTTTAAAGGTGAACCTTGATCGTTCTTCCTGTGTACCCTTCAACTGCATTACTATGCTATCAAGAGATTTTCGGAGCCTTCACGATTGACAATATAATCACAGTGCCGCTTGTTATTCTGATCATTGAATAACTTTATTCTGTGTGAATAGGTTAGGTATATTTAATGTATACTACTTCATACTCCTGGCATATTTCATTCCAGTAATATTCCCAAGATATTGAGAGCTCAAATGGAATCTAAGTGTCTCAAAGGTCGCTTGAATGTGAGTTATGTAGAAGTTTTTCTTTATACTGAAACTTATTATTTTTCGGAGGACGTCGTCAATTTCATCATCCTATGAGCCAATAAAATAAACTGAAAGAGAATCTTATGTTAAGAACTGGCAAATAGGATTGTTTTTTTGTCTCATAAACATAATTTGTTGTTTTGATTGCGCGATAGTTCCATTCGTTTCGTCCTGACCACTCCTACCATCACCAGTGGCGACATGAGATATACTCTACAAGTTTTAAAGGACATCCATAAGTGTTGGCCGTTCACTTTCAAGCTAGTAAACTGTGACGCAACAACAGTCCACCAACTCACTGGGTTCCTTAAAATATTCAGTTTCACAACCAAGATGAGCAACACAGCAGATAAACAACGAAGAATTCAAGTCAACTTATGTCACAAGCCATAGACCTGGGATCTTGTAAATAAATACCCAACAAATTTCAATTAACGACAGATGGAAAGGTAACGTCTTTGTGGCAAGAGGAAGTCAAGTTAGTTAATTTCTTTGTAGAAGAAGGAATCGTGTTTTCTTTTCATAGATGGGCTAAGAGAAGGAGATGCAATGATGTTTTCAGACTTCAGAAAATGAAGATAACAGACACCTTCGCATTTCCACTTTTATTTGCAGCGAAATGGTTGCTTAGTTTGCGAAAGAACCGAAATTATGAATGGTCGCAATTCCTCCATGTTAATAGACTTCACGCAGTATTCTTAAACTATGGATTCTTAATATATGGTTATTGTGCTTGAAGAAATAAAAAAGTTAAACGGAACTCAGTGTGGGGACT